>CALYLW010000796.1:172323-454445 GCA_944989445.1 Ampullaceana balthica | reverse complement strand
TAAAAAAGTCAACAAGAACCCTTTTAATCTCATCACACTACTTTAGTCTATGTCTCATATATAAGAGATTTATAAGTCAAAAAACTTGTTTTTTACAGATCTATTTTTTAACAACGATATAATAAAACTCTTTACAATTCACACGTCTGATGCCCACCACATCTTTTTTTTACCTCTATATTTTTTTATACCAAACACCTCATAAGCGCCCGCCCAACGTTTTATACCACGGAGATTCGTTCACGTGGTGAACTCATGGATGCCAACAAAGCAGACAGGTACCGATGCAAAAAAAATAAATGCAATAATTTCAATACGGTACATTCGATCGATCTGAAATTGTGATACAATGCATTGTCATCCAAGATCTATCTGTGGTAAAATTTTGAGATCTCTAGGACCATCAGAAGTGGTTTAATTTTACGTTACAAGATTTGAAGGAAGGATGGATGGATGGATGGTTACAACATACAAACAGTGTGACTTAAATAAAAGCGTGTAATAAGTAAAATGTAAAAAAATCTTTTTTTAAAAAGGACACGCTTTTATTTACATATAGAAATTGCACTAAATATGTATAATACAAAAAAAAACATTTTCCCCTAACTGAAAATTGAACCTCGTACCCCCATGTCGGCAATCGATCACGCTTATATTTCGGCCAGCAAGACTTGATGTTGATAGTACTTTTTAAAGTTATAATAATTGTATCCCTCTAGGGCGAATTGAGGCATGGTTCATTGACGCAAGTGATAATATTTTATATAGACAAAAACTAAAAACTAAAAGTGCAATAATTTCAATACGGTACATTCGATCGATCTGAAATTTTGATACAATGCATTGTCATCCAAGATCTATCTGTGGTAAAAAATTTAGATCTCTAGACTCTAGGACCATCAGAAGTGGTATAATTTTAAAGTTTCAAGTTTTGAAGGAAGGATGGAAGGAAGGGTGGATGGATACAACATACAAACATTGTGACTTAAATAAAAGCGTGTAAAATTAAGGAGATGGATGCTTCAAAGGGAGTGTCAAGAATCTCTACGAAACGGTTACAACACATTTTCGTCAAATTTTGAAAGGTTGGCAAAAACAAATGTCTTTAGCCCGTTTTCTAGTTAAAAAGGATTAATTATTTTTCACAAATTCATATTTTTATTTACGTTTCTTGTTTCAAATCAAAATTGCATTCCAGGTTGTTACACTCTTTAACAATTCATAAGTAATTTTATTTGAATAAATGTTCAATTTGAAAAATGAGTATTTTTTTAGCATGGAAGGCATCATCGTATTTTACATTGATTTGTATGGGAAAATTGTTTTGTTTAACGAGTGTTTTGCTTAACGAGTAAGAAAATGGAACGAATTATGCTCCTAATAAGAGGTTCAACTGTATCTTTTTCTGTCTGCCAAGTAGAAAAAAATTTAATGCATTTTTAGCATTTGTTTTTTTCTCCTTATTTAAGTAACCCAAAATTATTTTTTTTTAAACTGTCTACATGTTCACTGAAACAATCTTAAGGTTTTAATGTTTCAAGGACAAAGTCTTTAATAAAAGGATTCAAATTTTTAGCATATGATCTGTGATAATTTGTCAATTATATTGACCAATTGTTAAACTAGTTAAAATCTAAAACTAAATCTTTATTTAGTGTAATTTGATTGAAAGTAGGCAAGTCCATCTTCTTTAAATTTGTGTGAGCAATTTTAGTAATGAAGAGACCCATTGATTCATTGATGTATAGATCCCATGCACCTCAGCTTGTGAGGTGAGCGCACTGCTGACTTCGCTATCCAGCCGCCACTTACTTTTTTAACATTTCTTTATTTACTATTTTACCTAACTTTTTTTGGAATTTAGTATAAATGAAAGTAATAAATATCGGTGTCGGGGATATCAAACCAAATATGATTAATGGGTTTATTCAAATTATAAGAGCTAGTATTTTTTTCCAGTAAAGCACATTGATGCTGATTTAATATAAAAAAGGGGGTCATGATTAAGTTAACGGTATGCAGTAAGCCATTAACAGATTCTAAGTGCAGGCCTGGTCTGTTCCTATTTTATCTGGACCAGTTAACCATAGCTTCAATTCATCCATATTAGCGTATTACTCAGAGTTCATTTTTATATATGTCTAATCTTAAAACTTTAAATTTCAATGTCAACATAAACCCCGCAATTTGATGATTGAAAAAAAAATATTGCATCACTTCTCGTCATCGCTGTTTAACTCCTTAGTTTGCCTCACAGATTTTCTTTTTTTACCATGAGAGCTGATGGACATCACGCAACAGAACTTACTGACGATGTGGGTGTGTGTGTGTGGGCGGGAATCGTTTGAGAACTTAAGGATGCGAATTTTCATCAGCTCCGTCACATCCCTAATTTAGAGCAGCGTTGATGCTTATTAAGTCCATTGCCATTGGTTTAAGAGTAAGAAGTTTTTAACACTTTTATCATATATCAACAAAAAATTTTAAATCCTAATGATGCTGGTATTCTTACAAGAATATTTGAAAACTTATGGATCTGCGCAAAACACAAGCTGCAAAGATGGTTTGGCATAAGAACCGCTTTTTTCCTCATCATATATACTTAATGCATCTTCTGAAACTGTTATCATGAAGGAGATATTTTCAAAAACTTCTTAGCTACATTGGGGGAAACTAACCTAAATCCAGTTGGGTTTTTTCAATGAATTAAATTTTAAAATTATTCTTATATACACAGTATTAAGTTTATTTACACTTTTCCTTCTTTAAAATGTATGAATAGTTTTATTTTTATGTGTGCTGAAATAATAAAATACTAATCCAGTGGAACCCACTTAACTCGAGACCGGTTAACTCCTCAGCTCTTTTAAGTCGACGTTTTCTATTGGAACTGCCAATTCTCTCTTTGTATTTGCTTTTTCTCATCGGTTAATTCGATTATTTTAAGTCGCCAAACCCTAATACATCGAGCTCAAAAGAAGGCCAAATTTGCCACTTAGCATTGGTTATCTCGATCCTCATGACCACTCGCCAGCTTTTGAAAATGTTAGATGTGATTTTTAATAACCAAGGGAAGGCATAAAATTTCTAAAACATTTTGTTTCGTATGGAATAACAAAATGTACCATGTGCAGACTTGTTGTCATTGACAACCATTCATCCTTCAACCTCATTTTGACTCTATTACTACTGCTTTGTTCTCATTGTTTCATTCATAAGAAGTGGCCGTGTGCAAAAGCCATTTAACTATTGGTTAGAATTAATTAAAATGTGTCAAAGTTGAAAGTTCAAAAGGAGTTCCTAATTTATTTTTGTACATTTTTATAGAGAAGAGTTCGCTTTGCCATGAGTCATATATAGGTCATGATAGACAAACAAATAACGGCAACGCCTTTGTGTAAAAAAAAACTCCAAAAACATGTGCATGTACATTCTCATCTATTAACGCTAGTAATAGGAGGATACCAAAATCATATGGTGCTTACTGTAAACAAGGCTCCCCAGATTTTTAAAGTATATAATATAAGAGACTACAGACAGTTTACCCACCCCCACTCTCAATCTCCCACACCATTATGTTGGTTAGTCCAATTAGCATCAAGTTAAGGAAGGAATTCTGAGTCTATTGTAAGCTGAGAGGATGGACCCAAGGAAGATGGTTTGAAAGAAAATGGTTGGGGGGACAATGAGGGGATGTGTAGGTTACAAGGGGTGGGTTATTTATTTGTGTAGCTTGTAAGGAAAGTCTTGCAAGTGCCTTCCCAGGCACAGTATCGCTCAAATCTGGGAATCACCGCAAGAGAGAAAAAATACGATTTCACCAGTGCGCGTTGTGGCCAGCAGGAGTAGATGAATTCGTTATAGTTATGTACTAGGGAAAAAAACTGCGCTAACGCAATAAAGGGTTATATTTAAACTTAAACGGTCCTTAAAAACGAACGGTCTTAACAACCTTAGGAAAGAGTGAAGAAATACGGTCCCTATATTTCCGATACGATTCCGATTAATCGTCCCATCATTAATTAATGCACATCATGTATATAAAGAAATTTCAAGCGCATGTTAATATTTTGCCACCATATTGGTTTTTGTTTAACTCTATGATCGGTTATCTCAGCGCCATTTTTCATACCCCAAGGCTGTCGACTTAACCCGGTTCCACTGTACAATAAAAAATATTTTTTATAAAAAGTTTTAAAAGAATATTATTTTTGGCTCAATTAGATGACAGGTCCGACTTAGTTAACTTAGAAGCAATTGTTGAAAATAAGCAGAGAGAAACATTGTGTCAATTGTCAATAGTAATTTTTAAGTTTAAGCCAGAAGTAAGTAATTTTTAATCAACAATGCCTACGTCACTATGCCTATATTATAAACTATACTGATAAAAATATCTAATTCTATTTTTTTTAATAAATGTTAATATTTTCTCCACAACCCAGCTCCTAAACGTAACTAAACTAGCTAGGTTCAAAGCTCAATCAGCTGAGTCATGTCATAAAAAGACTAGACTCAGTTCTCAAAGGATTTAGATCATAATTATTAGCCTGTACTAGTACTATGACTATGGCCTAATTTATAACAATAAAAGAGTATAGAATAGAGTACAGGCTAAGTATAAATCATTAAATGATTCATTACAATTATTAACCATGTTTGGGAGTACCTACGTCTGTGAAGCTGGATTCTTTATCATGAATAATATGAGATCTAAAAAACAATACGCTTTGACTGATGAACATTTGGAAAACTTAATAAGAGCAGCAATTACAGAATATGAACCCCAAATTAAGAAAATTGCAAGTAGGGCCTACAGTTCAAAGCCAAATATCACATTAGAGATGTGTTACACTTTTTATTCAAGTTATTTTTCGTATTGATGAGGAGACAATATTACATAAGGCAGGAAGTATTTATACATTTAATAATTTTCTTAAGACGTTAATTGCTGCCCCCGGCCTCATAGGGAAAAAAAATTGGCCCGCTGGGTCAAAATGGTTGGACAGCACTGCATTACAAGTTATGAGGGATAGCGTAATTTAGTAATTAAGATCACAATGAGTAAGAGACATAAGGGGCTGTC
Source organism: Ampullaceana balthica (assembly GCA_944989445.1). Taxonomy (NCBI): domain Eukaryota; kingdom Metazoa; phylum Mollusca; class Gastropoda; family Lymnaeidae; genus Ampullaceana; species Ampullaceana balthica. The sequence goes on along the minus strand of CALYLW010000796.1, from coordinate 449,362 downwards.
CATAAATGACGTCAGACGATTTTGGGCGATTTTTGACACCCTCCCAGCTTTGACACCCCCCCCAAAAAAAAACACCTTATTTTCTATATGCAAATAAGTATGTTTCAAATCACTTCTATTGTCATTTAAGCATTTATTATTTATTTAGTGAAGGTCTACATTGTAGTATTGTAACCCGTGTTTTTTAAAACGTTTAACCAGTCTTCAGAAAACGAACTGTGTTAACATCCTTAGATTACATTTTATTTTAATGCATATAAATTAAAAATTGACTATTAATCATCACGGTTAACGTCTTTGCTTAGAAAAAAAATTATTTAAAAATAACATTTTAAAAATTTATTTGTAAAAGAAATCCCTCAATTGACTGACGGGCATCCCGTAAGAAAGAGGTCGGCGAACAGGGGGAAATAACCTAAACTGGGGCCAAAAGGGAATTCTTGGGGGTAATGCAGACTCATTTGGGACATATAACATCCACTACAATCCACTAGATATATTAAAATACGTCATGTGTACGAGTGTACGTGTACGCTTGGAGCATATGCCCATTATTGAACCGTTTCCTTCCAAAAAATGCATTTTTTAAAATTTGACAACTATGTAGATTTCTTACCTACGTACTATACGAAGACACCTAAATCCACCCTACTTTCATTTATATTGACACGAGTGACAATAGGTCTAATCTCAATCCAAATGAATTGACTGCATCAAGTATCCTTTCTGTGATATTTAAAAATAATGTCTTAAAAACTGAGCTAAGAAGAAAAGTTGTTTTGTGATCCTCTCGAATTGCGATGTCAAGAATTAGATGCATTCAATAAAGTTAATGAATACTTGACTAATTTAAAATGGGCTCATTTATCATTATATCGAGAATGGCCAGGGGCGTTTGACCACAAACCAATCGAACAATTATATCAAACTTAAAACGTTTATAATTTATAATTCTATCAAATAGATCCCCCCACCCCCTTTTTAAAGAAAAATGATATTCCGTGTCGTTTTGACTTAAAATATCTACACATTATCCTATTCAGATCTTTTTAGACACTTGTCATGCTTGTAAAACTCACCAGTAGCATTTTCGGAAGGGGAGGGGGGGGGGCGCTAACGACGCTCCCCCAAATCCCCGAGTCATGTGAGCAGGACCTAGAGTCTGGGGGTTGGGGGGTAACGCACACATAAACTTGTATATTTTGGGGTAACGGGAAAAAAAGTTCGACTCATGAGTAGGCCTGTCAACGGGTACCCGGGACTCGGGTACCCGTTGCCGAGCAATTACCCGGGTATTAAAATTGCACCCGGGTACCCGCGAAAAGGCTACTGCACTGCAATGTCTTTACCAACAGTGGTCGAACTGCTGCTTCTCTGTGTTCACATTTCGGCTCGTGAATAATTTATGAAATTAACATTTTTCGTTTGAAATATATACTGTGAAGTTATGTTTTACATGAAAACGCTTAAAAGGAAATACATGTCAAACGGAAATAAAATAGGGTCCCGACAAACTACACTGTATTTTGATTCACTTTTTTTCCTGGAACATGAAACAAAAATAATTTAAAACAAAAATCATTTAAAACAAAAAGGTTTTGATTCTTTGAATTGTTCAAGTAAGGAAAATAGAATACAATGACGATAACTTGGAAGGGCTAGAAATGACCTTGTTTTTGGCTTTGAAATACACGGAACATCTAATCTCCCCCTCCCCTCACACAAGTCTCCACTCCTGTCCCCACCATGCTTTTAAAAAAAAACAACACATGCAATATTCTTGTTTTTTTTTAATAAATAAATTTCCATTCGTTTAACGATTTTCACTATAATAAAAATAATAAATGATGGGGGGATGGGTGCACTCAGTAAGACACAAAATAGAACACAACACCGATAACTAGGAAGGGCTAGAAATGACCTTGGCTTTGTCTTTTTTTAACGATTTTCACTATAATAAAAATAATAAATGATGGGGGGATGGGTGCACTCAGTAAGACACAAAATAGAACACAACACCGATAACTAGGAAGGGCTAGAAATGACCTTGGCTTTGTCTTTGAAATACGCCGCACATCTTTGCTACCTATTGATAAGAGCCAATGTTGTTTATCTAATCACGTCTCCTCTCCTATCCCCACCATACTTAAAAAAACAAAAACACCTGCTATATTCTTTTTTTTCTCTTCTTTTCCCCCAATAATATTTCAATCGTTGAATGATCTTCACACTATAACAACAAACATAAATGCTGAGGGATGGGTCCACTAAGTAGGTGAAGGTCCCGGAAAGTTTTGTCAATTACCACAGTTGTCAGTTATGAACTAGAATTAACTGCCTTGTCATTGTACGATTACCGCCCATTATCTTTATAAGACTTTGTTTTCCCCACCCCCCCCTCACCACCCATAAAAAGAAATTCACTTTGGCGCCCACTCTGCTCGTTGTTTTTCCACCACTGTACTATAGTAGTATTTCGATGTTATCATTTTCACATCGCAGAGTCATTACATCTAAATTTGCGTTCTCATAATAAAGAAAAACGCTAATAGTGGGCATGACGACAAAAATTTTTTGGCATTTCTCACGGGTAACCCGGGTACCCGTTCAAATTTTGGACGGGTACCCGGGCAGCTTTTCACAACAATATTGACAGCCCTACTCATGAGAGAACCAAACGGAGCTGCGGTTACATCACAAATGCTTTGATGTCAACATCAAACGACGCAGTGTAACAATTTCATATGTTATCTTGTGGATTCTCAAACTTAATTATTATAATTAGATTTAATTTTCGTGTTATGATAGCTTACTACGCCAAACAGCGTCTGATGGCCTACCGACCGGCACATTGAGAAGCACTGATAAAAGAGAAAAAAGTCATTAAATAAATTGTAAGCGACCAAATATTTCAGTTGAAGTTTAATTTAAAGTTACCCTTTTGATGTGACGTCACATTTCTTCAACCCCCCTCCCTCCCCCTTGTCACAAAAGTGTGACCCCCCCTCCCCTAGGCCTAGGTGTGTGACGTCATTTATGGACGGCCCCTAAGAGGCCAGGGCCTATGCTTGAATAAACTAATTGTATAATATTATTAACTATTATTATAAAGTATTCAGTAACAGTAAGAAGGTGTAAGTGTAAGGACATGCCTATCAATACTTCAATTGTCATTACTATACTATTATTTATTATACTTTATACAATAATGTGTAAGTGTAACTAATTAATTGTGTATGTGTAGTAGTCTTTAGTAGTAATAGTCCTAGCCTAGTTGTAGACGTTGTGATTGTGTTAATAATTTTAAGTGCCTAAGACTAAGAAATACTAAGATTACTTAATTACTAGAACTAGAACTAGTAGTAGTAGACTAACTAAGACTAAGACTAGTCTCACTAGTCACTAGTAGTAGAATTTGGTAGTATTTTTATTTGTCATAAGTAGGAATAGAACACTAGGCCGTATCAAATTTCAATTTATTTATTAGACCCTCTATACAGACATACCTGTTTATTTTTAAATGTATTATTAGTCCCATTGTTGCATTTTTGTTCATTGTTTTTAAATGGTTTTTTTTTCTTATTCTGCTTACATGTAAACATTAAGACATTTAATGCAGAACAAATGTAGCCAGACTTTTTTCGAGAAAACAAATCACTACTAATATGTTCCTTTTAAAATTGATTATTTCTCTTTGTTGGGAAGTAATAAGATCCAATTAAGCTAACAAATTATGCAAAAACATATAAAAATGAAAAAAATGTGTTTTATCAACAATTTATGGTAAGAAATACAACTTTAAAACAACAAGCTGAAAAATTTAATAACATTTTACCATTAGGCATACTTGTTAAAAGCTTGGGTGGCCAAACGCCGAAATAAAATGTGTACAACATTTGTTAGTCCATTATTACAGGTATGTTGTTTGGCGTTAAGAAATAAGGTTTTAAATACCCAGTATGTTCTAGCTCTTAGGGACCGTCCATAAATGACGTCACGCGATTTTTGCCGATTTTTTACCCCCTACCCCCTCTCGTCACGCGTCGTCACAAAAACTTAGACCCCCCCCCCTCTAAAAATACGTCACAAATCTTTTACACAAAAAAAAACAAAAAAAACCTTCATTTTCTATTTGAAAAAAAGTATGTTTCAAATCACGTTTATTGACATTTAAGTATTTATTATTTATTTATTGAAGATATACATTGTAATATCGTAACCCGTGTGAAGCATTTTTTAAAAACGTTTAACCGGCCTTCAGAAAACGAACTGTGTTAACATCCTTAGATTATATTTTATTTTAATGCATACAAATTAAACATTGACTATTAATCATCACGGTTAACGTCTTTGTTTAGAAAAAAATATATTTAAAAATAACATTTTTAAAATGTTTTTTTTTAAAATCCATCAATTGACTGACGGGCAACCCGTAAGAAAGAGGTCGGCGAACAGGCGTTAATATCCTAATCTGGGGTCAAAAAGAGAATTCTTGGGGGTAATGCAGACTCATTTGGGACATATAACATCCACTACAATCTATGGCGGATTAAGGGGGGGGCTGAACGGGCTAAAGCCAGGGGCCCCCGATGAATAGGGGCCGCCAAATTTAGTATATTTTATAAGAAAGATGGACAAATGTTTGCATGAATTCCTGAAAATATCATAAATTAAATAAATTAATATTTAAAAAACTGATTTTATAGGCTCACTAAGAGAAAATATTAGAGAATATTGTTTATATTTTTAAAATTTACAATTTTCATCAGGCTCGTGTGGCCTTGAGGTAGAAAGTCGGCCTGCTATGCAAGCGGTCATGTAATCGATTCCCGGCGTGGGCAAAAAAAAATAATTTAATTGTATTTTTACACTCAATATTAGGATACCGGCAAACAGTTATTTCTTCGTATTCCATTTTTCATGAATAATCTTTTTGGCTGGGAAGGCCGATCCCGTAGTACAGACAAAGTATTTTAAAGGAACCGATGAACTATTTAGTTACAAGTTACAGTCTTATATTATCTGCTAGCAGTTATTTTATTTAAAGGGACGCTGGCTGGATAGGGCCCCAGTTTGAAGTGCAGACAGGGGCCCCGTGCAGTCTTAATCCGCCCCTGACTACAATCCACTACATATATTAAAATACGTCATGTGTACGTGTACGCTTGGAACTTATGCCCATTATTGAACCGATTACATCCAGAAAATGCATTTTTTTAAAATTTGACAACTATGTAGATTTCTAGCCTACGTACTATACGAAGACACCTAAATCTACCCTACTTTCATTTATATTGACACGAGTGACACTAATCTTAATCCACATGACTTGTCTGTATCTCGTATCCTTTCTGTGATATTTAAAATTAATGCCTTTAAAACTGAGCTAAGAAGAAAAGTCGTTTTGTGCTCCTCTCGAATTGCGATGTCAAGAATTGATGCATTCAATAAAGTTAATGAATACTTGACTAATTTTAAATGGGATCATTTGCCATTATATCTAGAACAGTGCTTCTCAAACTTTTATTATTTCGGACCGGCAGGAATTTTTTTCCATTGCACCAGGGAGCGGTGCACTATTTTCCCTGCACTGACAATTTTTTGTGTCCTTTTTTTGAGAACATCTGAGAACCGGCAGCGGATGGTCCACGGACAGGCACCGGTCCGCAGACCACAACTTTGAGAAGCACTGATCTAGAAGACCAGGGGCGTTTGACCAAAAACCAATCGAACAATTATATCAAACTTAAAACATTTTTAATTCTATCAAATAGACTCCCCCTCCCCCCTCCCCTTTTAAAGAAAAAGGATAATCCCGGGCCGTTTTGACTTAAAATATCTACACATACATAATCCTATTCAGATCATTTTTAGACACTTGTCATGCTTGTAAAACTCACCAGTAGTATTTTTTGGGGGGAGGGGGGGCTAACGACGCTCCTCCAAATCCCCGAGTCATGTGAGCAGGACCTAGAGTCTGGGGGTTGGGGGGGGTAACGTACACATAAACTTGTATATTTTCGGGTAACGGGCAAAAAAGTTTGACTCCTGCCATGAGAGAACCAAACGGAGCTGCGGTAACATCACAAATGCTTTGATGTCAACATCAAACGACGCAGTGGAACAATTTCATACGTTATCTTGTGGATTCTCAAACTTAAGGATTATAATTAGATTTAATTTTCGTGTCTTGATAGCTTACGCCAACCAGCGTCTGATGGCCTACCGACCGGTACATTGAGAAGCACTAATTTAAGAGGGAAAAAAAAGACATTAAATAAATTGTAAGCGACCAAATATTTCAGTGGAAGTTTAATTTAAAGTTACCCTTTTGATGTGACGTCACATTTCTTCAACCCCCCTCCCTCCCCCTCGTCACGCATCGTCACAAAAGTGTGACCCCCCTCCCCCCTAGGTGCGTGACGTCATTTATGGACGGCCCCTAAGCGTTATATTTTCCTCATCAAGGAATCCATCCTCTCCCAGGACTGAAATGTCTTTTGTTGCTCTTTTCGGTGTTTTTGTAACTGTTTTTTTTTACACGACAGCGTTGTTGGCCTTGAGCGCAACCACTTGGGGGGTTGTCCCTCACAGCTCAATGGGTAGCTGCCTTTGTTCGGGTTGGGTCCCCTAGCCTTTGTGGATCCGTCCACTTCCGCCCCGGGTATTTTATTTCCCGGTAGCCTCCATTTCTGGTGGGCTTTCCTCTATCCGTCTCTGGGGAGGCGCTCGATGGAAGATCAGCATCTCCGCACGAGGAAGAGAATATGAAGGATCTGGAAATAGATGAGAATACTCATGGCAAGAAAGAGTGTAAAGTGGAAAGCTTTGACTGAAGTCATATGTTTCTCATGGTACCTAAAGGAAAATAGCGATGATAGGGAATACATTTTAATGCTCAAGGTCATAGTTTTTAAATATGTGCAGAAGCGTAACTGGGTTTTCCGTGCCCTTGGCTAATTCATTTTTGGCACCCTTGGGAAATAGGGAAAATACTAAATTGTACAGACTAAATTGATTATATTGAAGTATTAGCCCTCGGCGCCCTTGGCAATTGCCCCGATGGCAGGTCGTTGTTACGCCTCTGAATATGTGATCCTCGTGATTCGATAGTTAAGTCTACTATCGACATAGTTGTTTTTTTTTCTTCAAATTTCTTTTCATGTTGTTATGTCTCGTGTCTTCGAATTGTATTCGGGTTGTTAAGAAATAAGTTTAAGTCGATTAATTTTTTTATCCCCTTCAAATTTCAAATTCATACAATGAATTAATTACAAAACAGTTTTCATCGAACTTGCTGAGATAAAAACTTTTGTTTTATGTTAGCTTGACTTGATGCCATGTTATATAAGACTAGTTTGTGCTGTGGCGCCTGCGGCCCCCCCGCCCCTTTTTAGGGCGCCTACTGCGCCCACCTTTTTCAAAAGCCCAACTAACTTGTCCTTGTATGATAAATACGTAATATTAAACTTCCTTAAATTTAGACAAAGTATTTTATAATAGGGGCTGTTGGGCGCCTAAGGCGCCCAATTTTGTTGTTGTCAGAAGCCCAAGTAACTTATCCTTGTTTAATAAATAAGAAATATTAAACTTCCTGAACACCTTGATTATAACTAAAGTTTAAAAAAAACACAACAACAAGTCAATTTGTTCGAAAAGCGTCTCTTCGACTTTTGGTCACTCGTCTACTTCTGGGGTATGTCTCAACTTGTCAATGTTTGCGCGTTCAGCAATACGTGCTGATCTGCGCGGTTCAACCGGGAGGGGTAAGTTTATCCCTGCACCGGGTCGATTGTCTCTGGGTCGCATTGTAGAGACGATCTGTGGGGACTACCTCTGACTCTGGTACGAGCTCCGATGGAGGTTCCTCTGCCAAAAGAAGATCCTTCCGATTCACTGTTCTTTCCTCACCTCCGGCCAGGGGAAGCAGTCTATATACGTGTCTGTCCGGTAAGCTGGGCAGTGACACAGTATAAATCTGGTTTCCAATAGTCTTGGAATTTATTCCGTCCTTGCACTCTATTACGTAAATAGACAAAGTTGCCTACTGATAGAGGATGTTCGCTCGCATGCTTGTCCTTGAAAGATGTCCTTTCACTAGCCTCCTGTTTCAGTTTCTGTAAAGCGAGGCGGTGGGCCTCTTGCAGCCGGTAGTGATGTTGTCTGACCCAGTCGGTACCTGCTACCGCGGCATCCGTGGGTCGATGTAAAAGTTCGTCAATGGGGAGCCTAGGGGCCCTGCCAAACAGTAGATGGTAAGGTGCAAATCCCGTAGAGGCATGGGGTGTATTATTGTATGCCTGTACCAATTCTGGTAGAAACACTGGCCACTGACATTTCCTTTCGGGTGGTAAAGATCGCAGTAGGTTGTGCAGTGTTCGATTGAACCGCTCACACTGTCCATTTCCCTGAGGATGGTATGGCGTGGTATGCGATTTCTTGATGTTGTATAAGGAGCACAACTCAGCCATCAGTCGCGATTCAAAAGACCGACCTTGGTCACTATGAATTCGTATTGGGACGCCATATTTTTGAAACCAATCTCTCACTAGTACGGTGGCCACGGTGACCGCCTCCTGATTACGGGTGGGTACAGCTTGAGAAAATTTGGTAAACACGTCGGTGATTACCAACACATCCTCTCTGCCATCACTGGCGGGCTCTAGCTTGGTGAAGTCAACAGCTATTATCTCACAGGGATATGTCGCGATAATCGGAGTTGACGTAGTATGCAGCGTGCCAGGAGAACGTCCCATTGTGCAGCGGCTGCATGTGGATATGTACTCTCGTACCTGTGCATACATGCCAGGCCAGTAGCAGCGCGATCTTAGGAGCCCAATTGTTCGTTCCACGCCCTGATGACCCATGGCATCATGAAGCGAGTATAATACTTCAGGGATAAGCCTGGAAGGCAACAATAACTGATCACAGTTGCCCTGGGCTGGATCCGTTATCCTCCGAAACAACAGACCTTTGTGGAGCAACAATCTCCTGTGTTGGTTACGTAATGTCCTGCTTCCCTGACCTGGTCGGGGGCGCTCTGGCCATGCCTCCAGCAGCGGACCAATATTTTTATCCTTTGTCTGCATTGAAATCAATTCGCTGCTGGACCACCGAGATAGAAAAGTATTCCCTTCAGTCTTGCGGCCTACTTCTTCTCCCGCGGGCCCTGTATGTTTTCCGGTTGGCATGGCGGCCTCCAGCTTCTGACATTGTGCTTCATGTGCCACGGCAATTTCTGCTGGCACCGCGGTGGCCGTTTGAAAATCCCCTGGAAGCCTGGACAGAGCATCTGCCGGATTCTGTTTCCCCGGCCGGTATTTAACATCAAAGTTGAACTGTGCCAACTGTGCGGCCCAGCGTTGTTCCAAAGCACCCAGCGGTGCGGTACGAAAGTATACCAATGGGTTGTTATCAGTGTAAACAGTGAACGTGGCACCAATTAGATAGTGACGGAACTTTTCACTGATTGCCCATTTCATAGCAAGAAACTCCAATTTTAAACTACTGTAGGAGGCCTGATTCTTTTCAGTGGGTCGTAGACGTCGACTGGCGTAGGCGATTATGCGTCGTGCACCATCTTGTTCTTGTGATAGTATTCCACTTAGTCCCTCATGACTGGCATCCGTTTCTAGAATAAAGGGCTTCGTGAAATCAGCATATCCCAATATGGGTGCAGCCGTGAGAGCTAATTTAAGCCGATCAAACGCCTGTTGGTGTTTTTCTTTCCAGAGCTCAGCTATTTTAACCGTCTTCTTGTTAGACCCCTTTACTGCCGAGGGTGACAAGATCATGAAGTGGTCCGGCTATTTCTGCAAATCCCTTTACAAATCGCCGGAAATAGCTGGCAAAGCCTACAAAACTGCGCAGCTCTGTTATAGTAGTTGGGGTGGGCCAGTTTCTCACCGCCTCCACCTTAGAAACATCACAGCCAATTCCCTTGGCTGATATGGTATGGCCTAGAAAGTTCACTTCACGCCTTAAAAACTGGCATTTGTCTGGGCGCAACTTTAAACCGGTCTCTATTATACGGCTCAGTAGTTTATCAAGGTGTTGCAAGTGTTCCTCGAACGTCTTGGAGTAGACTAGTAGGTCATCCAGATAGACCAATAAAAATTGGAAGAGGAAGTCGGACATGGTGCGTTGCATCAGTCGTTGAAAGGTTGCCGGAGCCGAAGTGAGCCCCATGGGCATACGGGTATATTCGAATAAGCCCATAGGGGTGACAAAGGCGGTCTTGTGCTGGTCCCCTGGATGCATGGCTATCTGGTGGTAGCCGCTGGCTAAATCAAGAGTTGAGAAGAACTGGGCTCCAACTAAAGTGTCGAAGGATTCTTGAATGCGTGGTAACGGGTAGGCGTCGCCCATAGTTTTAAGATTTAGTTTCCGGTAGTCTACCGTGAGACGCAAGCTGCCGTCCCGTTTCCGCACGAGGACGATTGGGGCGGCAAATGGGCTATAACTCTCTGTGATCACCTTCTTTTCGATCAGCCCTTGAATATGTCGTTGAACCTCTTGAAGTTGGTTTGGGGGTATTCGACGATAAGGCTGAGCGACGGGCTTGTTATCTTGAGTTCTGATGCGGTGAAACACAGCATCTGTGTAGCCCAGATCATTTTCGTCTTGGGCAAAAGCGGCGGCTCGACGACAGAGAAGTTCCTGAAGCTGCCGACGTTGATGGTCGGTGAGATGCTGCCCTTCTATGCCTACTGGTGGAACCTCACCCGGTCCAGCGGTTAACTTATTACACGAGACTAGGATCTCGTCAGCCATAACATTGAATTTCACAGCGTTATTGTTCTCTAATGTCTCCACCGGCTCCAATTGGGCGATTTGTGCTCGTTTAGCTATGAATACACCTTCACCGGTCATGTTTGCCACCCGCACGAAGGGACTAGCAGATGAGCCTACTAGGGTCGGGATGACTATCAGTCCAGGAGGAAGCGTTTCCTCACCCGGGGATGCCAGTAGTGGGCTACACTGAAATGAACACAAAGTATTTATATAATTATTTTTTTACAGTGCTAATCACCACACGATTTTTTAAACTAATTTTAGAAAGCAGCGCACCAAATTACTGCACCAAAAAATAACTCTTTGAGTCAGTCAGCACTATATAAAACACAAATGCTGACGTCAAAGGTTCGTGCGTTGTTTGGTTAATGTTAATCTGGAAACCAAAATGATTATGATTTTTAAGTCTATATTTTCAATTTTAAATAAAACAACCCCGTAAAACAAAGTTTTTGACTATAAATCCCTTATATATGAGACATAACTAAAAGTATTGATTATATTCAAACGCGACAAAACATTTACAGACTGAATCTGTCTTAACGGCCTTTTTATTTATAACCCTGGGGAGTGGGGTTGGGGGTTGGGAGAGGGGAATGGCTGGTCACCGATCGATGGACCGAGCTCAGCGTGACACGCAAAATGTAAACAAAAGCACGCCGGTACACATGGTTAAAACACGCGATGTGTTCACCTATGGCTGGGGTGAAGTCAAGTGACCCGTAAAATGTAAACGATAGCGACCTCTACATATAGTTAATATAGATAAACTAAAATGCATTAATTTAATAACTGTACGTTCGATCGATCTGCATTTTTGATACGATGCATTGGTAGGTGACACGGGTCCGTGTGCCAAAATTTCAGCTCGATGGCATGACGGGAAGTGGGTAAATTTTGACTTCTAATTTTCCGCGGTGCCCAAGACAGAGCGAGACTGCGGTGAAGTTAATATAAGGGATTTAATAAAACAACCCCGTAAAAACAAAGTTTTGACTATAAATCCCTTATATATGAGACATAACTAAAAGTATTGATTATGTTAAAAGGCGACACATATTTACAGACTAAATCTGTCTTAACTCCCCTTTGCTTTTAACCCGGGGGGGGGGAAGGTCTTGTCACCGATCGCTGGGACCAAGCTCAGCGTGACACGAAAAATGTAAACAAAAGCACGCCGGTACACCTGGTTAAAACACGAGATGTGTTCACCTGTGGCTGGGGTGAAGTCAAGTGACCTGTAAAATGTAAACGATAGCGACCGCTACATAAAGTTTATATAGATAAACTAAAAATGGATTAATTTAATAACTGTACGTTCGACCGATCTGAAATTTTGATACGATGCATTGTTAGGTGACACGGGTCCGTGTGCCAAATTTCAGCTCAATGCCTTCACGGGAAGTGGGTCATTTTTTACTTTTGTTTTTCCGCGGTGCCCGCACAAGACAGAGAGACAGAGACGGCGGTGAAGTTAATATAAGGGATTTAAAAGCAGAGTGATGTCCCTTAGCGTGAGGCCAAAGTGAGTCAGTCATACATAATTGAGAGTAATATATATATATATATATATATATAATATATATATATATATATATATATATATATATATATATATATATATATATATGATGTGGTGTTTTGCAATTAGTTCAGGGTATTCGAAACGTATTTTGTATTATGACTACTCTTTTCATCTTCGTGGTGTTCAAACATTTGGTTATCTTCTTACTAGGGCTGGTAACGATTAATTTACATGTAATAATTAACTTTTGGGGAAAAAACACGTAAAAAACAAAGTTTTTCACTATAAATCCTTTATGTACTAGACGTAACTAAAAGATTGTTCATTATAATACGCAGCGCAAGACCATCCAAAAATACAAAATTGCAGTTGTGTCGTAAAACATGTTTAACATATGTTTTTTATGTTTATACAAAGTGTTGTCAATAAAATACGCACCTTATTGCGCGACAGAAAGGTTGTTCAATATAATACTCACCGCGACGCTCTATCTCAAAAAATAACATGATACATAGGAATAAATAAAATAATCTAAAAATTCAATAATTTAATTACAGTACATGCGATCGATCTGAAATTTTGATACATAGTTTTTATCATCGCCACAAAACTGCCTGCTAAATTTCAGCTGGCTAGCTTACGAGGAAATGGGTTAAAAATCGATCCAAAGTTTTGGCGACCGACAATCAATCAAGCAATCAAGGGTTCAAACAAACAGACACCACGAGTTAATATAAAAGATTTAAAAATTAACTATTAATTCCATGAACTAATCGTTAATTTCGATTAAAGACAAAAATTAAAATTTATGACGTCATTAAACTGAACATCTCAAGGGAAGTTACAAAAACGGGTAATTGATATTTTAATAAAAATTAATATTTTGAACTAAATTTTATTTTATTAAATCCACGTCTACATAAATTAATAAGTTATAATAATACGCGGGAGAAGTTTGTACGTAAAAAATATATAAATTATTATTAATAATTAATTATTTTTTAATAAATTGAAGAAAAAAATAATATAAATAATATCTTAAATTTTAATGGAATTTTTATCGATTAAAATTATTTTGATCGATATTTAATCGATAAAAATTTTAACAAATATTTGATAAATTAATCGTTAATTTCCTCAGCCCTACTTCATACACGATGGTCCCTTTAGGCTGTGTGTAAGTTTTGAGCATGGATATTCTGAGAAGATCTACTTTCAGCAATCTATTCCTCATTCATATTCACTTTCACGTACGTTCTTTCTCTCCTTTTTTCGAATATTATCATAGTATCATAATCGATGAGAACTCGATTCTTTGAGTGAGGATGCATCAAGAATATCCCATTGAGCCTCGGATTGCGAAAGACTGTATTGATAATTAAAATGACTAGCTAATTGCAAAAAGAGATAATCACTATTTCAGTGCACCATGTACTTGTCTAGTACCCTAAAGGTCCTCATAGAACTTGGTCTTTAATTTACTGTATCTCTCTTTTGTTGTATCGTTGTTGGAGCATGGCAACTGATTGGTGTCAATTGTTTTATTAGAGGTAAAGAATTTTTTCATTTTTGGATAGGGCATATAACAAACAAACTTATTTAAAGGGAACATTGGTGGTGAGGGGGGCGGTAAATTTACATTTTAAAAAAATGTTCAGTTAAAGTTATCTTTGATGTTTAATTTTGCTGTTGATTAAACGTATATTGAGGAAACAGTACCTTTTTAAAGGTTCAAAAACACAATTTCCTCAAGTTTTAAGCTCGTTTCGGAAAAGTGTAATCCCACGAAGCTATGCGGATGCCTTTCATTGCAAGGTAATATAGCAAGACATAAATGTTTTTTATCACATGATAACGGACCAAAGAAACGTCGAAAAAGAATGGAAAAAAAAACCCCAAAAGTAAAAAAAAACAGGCAAAGCATTCCCCGCCACAATAAACAGACCCGCTATTACCCTACCTTTCTCACGCACATACAGGACATGCGGTCGTAAAGGTGAACGTTTAAGGTCTTCTTTTTTCCAAAACAAAAGCTTATGACCAACACGTCAACAGGCATTAGGGGTCGAAAATATAAAAAGGGGCAGACAATGAACGCATGAAACAAACAGTGAGGTGGCGCCAGTTAGACCCATGCTTTCCCGACCCGGATATCAGCAAGGCCGAGTTGGAAAAGCATCCGTTTTATTGTCCGGCCTGTGTTCTAATCTGTGTCGCCCCACCCCACCTCTCCTCGAACCTCCCTTCCCTCAATATATTTTTCTCTTTCCGTGCCACTATTACCCTCCCTCGTGGTAATTAAACTTTCTATCATTTGATGTGCCAATATATCTTTGTCAATAAAACTTTCCCTTTAGTAAATGTGTTTCTCTGTTCATCTCTCTCTCTTTCTCTCTCCCCCCCCCCTTCTCTCGCTCCCTCTCCATATAATAAATGTTACTATTTTTAAAGAAATATTATAATCAGCTAAAATATAATAAAGCCTGAATATTAACATCTGAAAACCTCATTATTGTTAATTGTAGTATTTAAAGACGACTGACTGCTTCCCGCAATTTAATTCATTTCACTAGTTGGTTTCAGTACAGACGATCAGTCAACATTATAAGCTAAGAGTATAAGAAATCATGCAACCCTGAAAAACACCCCAGAACTATTTGGGGATTGACGGCAGTCGAGAAAATAGTAAACACGCTTTGCTTTTAAGACCCTCTTAACTTGCATTGTACTGGTCAGCCGGCCGTCAAAGATTTCTTTTCATAGCAAATTACACAGTACCGGCAATAAAGTGTCACTAGATCTCTAGTAACATCCCCTCCGAACGCTTGGCATTTATCGCCCGGATTCAAAATTGAAATCCTAAGGGTTGTTCCTTAGAAGAGGAAGACGCGCGGTGGTGTTATTTATTGCATTCAGTCACTGTCCGAGCTTTGGTTTCAGGGAATGAAAGAAACATTCGATTCAGAACAATGTAAAGCTCTTTCTAAATTCAAATCGGATAAAGAAGAATCTCGTACTCTTGCCCGCCGCTTAGCGGGCCTATCCAATTACCCATAAATTCAGGACGAGTCCCTTGTACTTCCGTATACAACCATTGATACCAGCCTGTTCCATCACCTTCTCCTCCTTCCCCCCCCCCACATACCGTCATTTTTTTTTCCCAACTAAGCGCAACACATACCTCACAGCTTTCCTTTTTGAATAACGCTTCGGCGAATTCATTCAGATGTTTTCCTATAGAACATGGGGTGTTGGACATAAAGCACTTATTTCCAATCTGAGAGGTTTGTGTGTGTGGTGGGGGAGGGGGTAAATTCCTTTACTCCATCGTTATGGACTCTTTTTACGGAAAGAGAACATTACCTGGTTCCACTTTTAAAAGTATTTTAGGAGAGGAGAATAAATTTCAGGATGAAGGCTGGAGATATACATGTATATTTATATCGAAAATCATTGTAAGCGATAAATTTTTAAAGGGAAGTCGTCATTTTTAATTACATAAAACCACAAACTTTTACTTTGTACAAGACAATTGTTGTTAGTTCATAAGCATGTGCATTAAAATCGTCTTTTTTTAAACATCTGACAATTGTCTCTTGACAGCTATAAAAAATCTCTTAAATTAAAAGAACGTGAAAATACTATATTGGAGGCTTATTGGAAATGTATATCTTATTCGCTAATTTAGGTCACAGCGAGCATGTGATAAAAATGTATAGAATTAACCTTTATCTGTCTCGGCTTCAGATACAACAATGCACACATTGGGTCAACGCCACATAGCAAGTGGATTGACAAGACAAAAGAAAGTAAAGAGAAAAGAAAAAAGTAACATAAAGAGTTGTCTGTACATTTTTTGAGTTAGTTGCTAATTAAGGTTTAAGGGCAAAATTAGGCAGCGGTTATCAAACTCAGGGCCACTACCCCTTGATAACATTTTCCGAATTGTCGCAAACGTCTACCTGGTTTATTATTATTAGAAATAGAGAAGGTATAGTTGATCACGTTGGAAGGGAAGCAGGTTATAACTCTATTGTCCTCAGTCTTTCCTTGATTGCACCAGCCAAGCATCATTAAATTCTCTGCACCTGTGCACCCCAAAATTTTTAAGCTCCGAGACTAAGGCCTTCCCCAATAATTTATTCCGCACACATCTGCTTAATTTTCTGGGCCCTTTGATGTTGAATTTGGTACGTGCCTTGGCCTTGATGGACGATCGAGAGAAATAAAACAACTCACCTTTGACATCTTAACTATCCCCTGTGCCTGCCTGGGCATTTCGCCGAAACATAACACCTAAGCCTTGGCAGGCACAGGTGTCACTCAACAGAGTGTTAAGAAATTCAATTCTTCCCAAGTCATGGCTGGTTGGAATGTCTCTCAACACAAAACAAAGCTACCTTTGACCTCCCGTAAATATCTCTTTTCGGTGTACACTAATAGCCGGAAACCCGGTAGGGCCAACCTGGACCAAAACTGAGGTTTCAACAACAAACATTTTAAAATTATTTCATTATGGCTTTGAATTTGACACATAAATAATATAGTAAGGTATTTTATTATTTAAATAAGTCACGCGAAAAGAAAGTCTCACAAAAAAAGTATCAGGAAAAAATTCACAGAAAAAACAGATTTCAAAGAAATCTAAAATAAGAATTAAGTATGAGCCTCAATGGGGGCTCATTCCAACATTTTACGTTTGTATTTATGCCTTGTATAAGTCTGTTAAACAATGAGGTAACAAAATACACAACATATTATTGGATCAGCCCCAAAATGGGTGCACTACGTAAAGTTCTAGATTTCATTCTGGATCATGATAGATATGTGTCAATGTTTGTTTAAATCCTTCAGTCCACGTAAAAACATGTACGGAACAAACTTGCAAAGCTTTGTCTTTTATGCATATTATTAATTGTGACTTTTTAATTTGAACTTTTTCCATGTGACTTTACTTCCTAAAATGGACCAGTCCCGCGTAAATTTCTTTACTAAACCACCAGGCCGTTCAGAGGCCGAAACAACCAGATCATGCAGAGGAGTAAACTACTCGGGGCTCTGCCTTCATTAAGGTTTAACGTTTTAGCGAAAGGCAAATGGTATTTTAAAAGAATATAAAACATGCTAGTCAAAGTCCCCCCACCCCCTGCCAAAAAAATATTTTTAAAAAATAATAAAATAAAATTTAAAAAAAAATATTTTTAAAAAAAATATATTACAATAATTAATAGTAAAAGAAAGTGTAAAAATATATTTTAAACTTATGCGTGGTAATGATAGGCTTATTATATCACAGGCGCGCCTCATCAAGCGGGCGTCGCCGTAAAGGAGCTTTTCCGCAGGTAACGGAACTTCTCCATCCAAATCCTCGGCCAGTTCGGGGCACTCTTCGAGCAAGTGGGACCACCGTTTCCTCAGAGTTGCCACACAAACGGCAGGACAGTTCCCTTCTAGTTCTAGTGTTAAATTTGTACAGGTAGCTCCGTGTGAGACAGTGATCAGTTCTCATAATCCGTGTAATGAGCGTCTGGTTGCTACGTCCCATTTCCCAACAAGGATCGCTCTGCTCTGTCGCGGCATGAACTGGTAAACTTTTCTGGCCTGCTTCCAGATGCCCAGCCCTGAAGCCATTTCTCTCGAAAATGTTCTTTAGGCCACGATCTAACCCCCAGCAGGGTCATCGGGCGGTCGGATTGGGGCTGAGCTGACCCATCTAGTCTAGAAATCGACCCAAAAGACAATGAACATTCATTACTAATACTCGACAAGCTTTGACACTGTCTTTGGGGTCTCTATATAAGGGGAGACTCACTCAGTCACTGAGAAGAGCGAGAAGTGGGCCTAAGAGTCGGACTTAAAGGGCGAGAGTTAGGCATGCAGTAAGGCATAGTAATAGTAATATACTTAGTGATGCATATTGCAAGCACACTTGTTGGTTAAGCTAGATTGCTTATTTATTAACTGTGGTTTTCCTTCTCAATAAACTTTAAGCAGCTATAGTCCTCAACCTGTGTGGTCTTCACTTAGTTCTTGGATCACCATAATATTTGTGTTTGATATTAAAATACTGTTTATTGCCGCCACCCACCCAGTTACATATCTTTTACTTGCTTTTCCCTCTTAGTGGTTGAAGAAAAGAAACGGATATATATATACAAATAATGCAGTAGATTAGTATCTGGTAAAGAATTACAGGAGCTCACTGACAAACTTGCGGACAGATCAGGTACATATGGAATGGAAAGCAGCTCAGAGAAAAGCAACATATTGGTTAACACCTCAGTTGCCAGTATGGAAAACATCGTTAACGTGATGAACCAACAAAAGCAGGAAGAGGTACATAACTTCAATTACCTGGTAGCCATTACATCTAGAGATGGTACCTGTGAAGCTGAAATTCGATTTAGAATAGGGTCTGCAAGGCGAAATTTATCAAAATATGGACCGGCAAAAAATTAGCCTTCCGGCAAAGCTCAGGCTATATGGATCTCTCGTTAAAACCATTGTCCTTTATGCAGTGCTTTTTTTTTCTTTAAGGTATCGGAACGCAACCTGAAAAAGCAGTAAGACCAAACATTCCAGGCTGTAAATTCAGTAATACAAAAAGTATGTGGAAAAAAGTTCCACCAGAAAAAAAACACTGCCTGTATGTATGCAAGACCTAGACAATACTGGCAACCACTGAAATTAAGGTGCAGGAATTTGAAAACAAATGCATGAGAAAAATTCTCCATATCTCTTATCTAGAACACAAGACCAATGAGTTTGTCTGGGACAGAATAACTTCCATTGCGGGTCGTCAAGAAACCATTATAGCGAAAATTAAGAGACGCTAGCAGTGACATGGTTCGGTCATGTGCTCAAGTGCTGCGACACGAAAGTCTGACAAATATCAACCTCCAAGGCACTGTAGAAGGGGGCCGGTGAAGGCGTCGGCAACGGAGAAGTAGGCTTGACAACATAAAAGAATGGACAGGGCTGAGGTTGAATGAATTAATGCCGCTCAAGAAAGGAAAATGTGGAGATCGTTGTCTGTTGATGTTTCCATGCGCCCCCCCCCCAACGACCACAACAGTCGCGGGACTGATAATGATGATGATGTATATTTTGCCGGGAGCCAAGGCCTATTTTCCATGGTGTTGCTGCTGTGCATGCTACAGCCTCTTGGATAGGGTTACCATACGTCCGGGTGGCTTTCCAGAAAAATGGCTTTTGTCCGGGTTTTTCTCCGTCTCAAATAGACCACCTGCTGTGATCTATGATCCCAACGTCAATTTGCTCAAATGCAGACGATTTTGGTGATAATGACTCAGCATTAAATTAAATACATTCAATACTGTTTGATAAACTTCAGTAATTTAGTTACTAACTTACTGTTTCTTTTCAGTCAGCACTGAACACTCAGTTCATACAAGTTTATAATTAAATAAGAACAATATTTTATGTAGTTTAACTTTAATGTTATTGGTACAACGGTACAACAATACAGTTCGACCCCCGTTTAAGTAGCGCTTCGTTATTTGTGTGAAATCGGTTAAGTGGCTGTAATTCCGTGGCTCCCAAATTTTGTGACGTAACATAGCAATAAATAATACGTACGTATAATTAAAGTTCTTTCAATAATATATTGGATTAAAACAAGTGTACAAGGATATGTATTGAAATATAGCCTATAATAGGTGAGTAAAAACTTAATTTAATTTTAAATAAACGGGAAGAAAATACGCTTTTATTAGCTTAATAATCCTTTATAATTTATAATGGCTTAATAAGTTACACTGAAATATGTACTAAGTGACGATAAATCGATTTTACATTAGTATGGACCCGAAAGACCGCGACTTAACAAGGTCATATCTGATGAAAATTTAGTGTCCTCTTTTTCAATCTGACAATTATTATTATTGTAACCTTTCTCTTGGATTGGTTGATTAGTTTACTTATAATAATCGGTATACTTCCGTCTCGCAAGACGATGGTGCACCACCATTGGGTTGGGTTGCATTTCCTCGTGTGGCTGTGCAGACCTATCCTTCAAAACAGCTTTTGCACATGAGTTCTGTGCTTCCCAATGTTTTGGCCTTTCTCCTTGTTCTTCTGTCTGTAGCCTCCTCCATTGCCTCCAACCTTCGCTCCTGGGCTACAAAAAAAAATAAATACTACTATGACTCCCTCTTTTACAACTTAAACTTAGTTTACTTAATAAGAAAATAAGTATCATGTAATTACTAAAAAGAAATACATGTATTTAATTTCGATATAAAATGAATTTTTTAAAAAGTTATTTTAAACGCCATTCATTGACATTTACGCGCATGGGCGTCGCTAGGAATTTTTCCAGGGGGGGGGGATCCCACTTTTTTAAATTTTAACTGGCAATGCCATACAGGTACAATTTTCAATTAAATTCAAGTTCAGTATAAAATAAGGGTTGAAAAAAGCCTTAGAAATTAATAAGACTTACAAATTAGTGCTGTAATAGTTAAAATACAACATTTATTATGCATTTAATAAATAATTTTTTTTCTCAAATGTAGGGGGGGGGCAAATGCACCCCCTTGCCCCCCCTTCCCTACGCCAATGTTTACGCGTTTAGGCACCAAATTTAACGGAAATCGTACATTCTAAACACATTTCATTTGAGATTTTTTGGGTTCTCTTTTAAAAGTTGAAGGATGTTTTGTTAGTGGCTCTCACGTTTGTGAAAACCAGAAAAAAAGTTGTCAATAAACAACATGGCAGTATACGGCTAAAATTTGTCTTTATTTCATCTTTGATTTTTTAATTTATGGCATGGATTTGTGTTGATTAGTTAAAAAATATGGCAAGCCATTTCTGT
Organism: Ampullaceana balthica; assembly: GCA_944989445.1. Taxonomy (NCBI): domain Eukaryota; kingdom Metazoa; phylum Mollusca; class Gastropoda; family Lymnaeidae; genus Ampullaceana; species Ampullaceana balthica. Next base: position 428,204 of record CALYLW010000796.1, on the reverse strand, counting down.
ACGCCTCTTGAGCAGTCTTTAGTAAAAGATGTTACAGCTTTGTTATGGGGATCTTCACTTAAAGGCGATGTTTTCTCTCGGTGGGCTCAAGGTAGTACATCCGATTTACATCCGAAATTGAAATGAAATGTTAATAGTTAATGATAATGTAGACCTAATCACTCTACTATGATACTAGTTAATACTAGGATAGCTACCGGTACATTATTAAAACGGGAATTTTATTGTTTATGTGACAAAATTAGCTCCCTTTACACTAATGTCAATAAAATATTTTTTTAAATGAAATAAATAAATAAACATTTTAAAAAGGCTCACTTTAACTTTACTTGACTTCACACTACTTTACAGTTTACAGTTTACATACTTGATGAAGGTCCAAGCCAAAACTGTGGCAGTCTCAATATATCGGAATATAATATATGGCAACCCTAACTGCAGCATTGCATGTACATGTTATAAAATCTCATTCACTCATTGGTTTTAGTTTTGGCCTGTGTAACTGTTTGTGTAAACTGTAGCAAAAAAAAAGTTTTGTTAGGCAAAAGTCACAGTCACAGGAAAAAATTCCCAGAAGAGAAGTCATTTAATTAAAAAATTTCAAAGAAATGCAAGCGCTATAAAAATTAATAAAAGGGTCTTAACCAGGCTTCTATCTAAACTTAACTTAAAATAATTTTAAGTTTAGGTATGGGCCCTGGTTAAGACTCTTTGTATACATATAGAGATTTTTTGCCCCAATTGGGGCCCATTCAATCAAGTTACATTGTATAGTAGTACCTTGAGATAAGAAATTATTTAGTTCCGGAGTCGCTTTTGTATCTCAGATTTTTCTTTAGACAAGTCTACTTTTATATGTAAATTGCCTAATTTGTTCCAAGCCCTATGAAAACATCACTTTTAATTTTATATAGGGCTGCGGAAATTAACGATTAATTTCTCGATTAATCGTTAATTTTTTTTATCGATTAAAATTATTTTAATCGATAAAAATTCGATTAAAATTAAAGAAAATATTTTAAATATTTTTTAAATTTTTTATTAATAAATAATTAATTATTAATAATTAATAATAATGTATATTTTTTTTACGTACAAACTTCTCCCGCGTAATATTATAATTTATGTTATTACTTTATGTGGACAGGCAGACAGACGTCAACTAAAAAATGGCTGACAGTATCAGCGCAGTTAATATAACTAGAAAGTTGACCAAAAATTTTGTTTTTAAGCTAACTGCGGATGGAAAAGTCGAAGATGGTGAAAAATTTTACTGTGTTCACTGCCATAAACAATTCTCTTTTAAAGGATCAAATACATTGCTGACGTACCACCTTCAGCACAAACATCCGATCAACACATTTTCATAAAATTTAGTTAAAAATACATGTATTCTTAATTTTCAATGTCCGTGAGAAATGTTCAGTTTAATGACGTCATAAATATCTATTTTTGGCTTTAATCGAAATTATGGATTAATTAATCGATAATTTTTCAAAAGTTAACGATTAAATTTAAATTAATCGATAACAGCCCTAATTTTATAATAAAACTAATATACACTGCACTGTATACAGTATTGTATACAGCAGAGGTGTCCAAAGTCCGGCTGGCCTGCGGTGCAATTTTAACTGGCCCGCTGCCTCATCTGAAATAAATAATTGACTTAATTATTATTTCAGTAATGACATTACATTTATAAGAAAAGTCGATTTTTTTTCCTTTTTTAATTACATAAAATGATGGCGAAAATCAATGACGTTTTATTTTTTAACAACGTGAAAATGGATTTTTAAAAACCCAATGAAGTTATGTGCTGTCAAGTGTACGAAATTGGTTGATGACAAGACCACACAAGCTTACTATGAAAAGCTGACTGAACCTAAACGAACTGAGAAGCTGAAGGAACTGGAAGCTGAATTAACCTCACAGCAAAGCTTATTTTCAAGAACTTTTCATGCAAATAAAAATTCCTCAAAGGCAAGTTATGAGGTGGCAACACTGATAGCGAAACACAGTAAATCATTTAACTGATGGCGAATTTGTAAAAGAATGCTTGGTGAGAATTTTTGAAAATATCTGCCCCGAGAAAAAACAGGAGTTTCCCAATGTTTGCCTGTCACGCAACACTGTGGCTCGCAGAATTAAAGAAATCTCATCTGACATTAAAAGGCAGTTAGAAGCAAAAGCAGAAAAATTTGACTTTTTTTTTATAGCCTGTGATGAAAGCACTGATGCATCTGACACTGCGAAACTTCTTATGTTTTTAGAGGAGTTAATGATGACATGTGTGTGAGTGAAGAATTACTTGACCTTCAGAGTCTTAAAGACCAAACAAGGGGAACAGATTTATTTGTTTCCATTTTTTCTGCTGTCAATGACAAACTATCGTGGAAAAATTATCTGGAATTATTACTGATAGTGCTCCTGCCATGATTGGTGAGCATAGTGGACTAGCAACACTTGTCTTTAACAAAGTCAGCGAAAAGGGAGGCGAAGATTTTAAACTTCACTGTATCATTCACCAACAATGTTGTTGAGCCAGTGATAAAAGCTATAAATTCTATTCGCTCTAAAGCCCTGTTTCAGCAGTTTCTTCTTGACATCCAGGGAGAAAACGGAGATGTTGTGTATCACGATGATGTAAGATGGCTCAGTCGGGAGACAGCACTTCAGCGCTTCTATGTACTTAAAGAAGAAATTAGGCAATTCATGGAAGATAAGGAACAACCAATTCCAGAACTATCTGATACTGCTTGTCTGGCAGACTTTGCATTTATAGGTAATATGACAAGACATCTAAACGTTCTTAACACAAATCTTCAAGGGCACAATGCAGTGGTAATTATATTCACATATCAAGGCCTTTGGGAACAAGCTGCAACTTTTTAAAAGGGAACTGTCTCAAATGCAGCCTAATACCACACATTTCCCCTCACTACAGGGAATCATGACAAGTTCTCCAGAAAGAAGCTTCAAGGATCAAATGCAGAGGTATGTTGCAGATATCACATCCCTGACTGATGAATTTCAAAGACGCTTTCAGGACTTAGCAACTATTGAAAAAAAATTTTTTAAATTTTCTTCATCTTTCTCTATTCACCCTGTAAATGCTCCTGGCAATCTGTAGCTGGAAATCATTGAGTTGCAAAGTGATGCTGAATTTTTCAGCAGACAACAACAGCTTTCTCTCATTGACTTTTTCCCTCATCTGAATAAAGAGAGATTCCAAGAGATTCGAACATTTGCTTTAAGAAAATGTTTAACATGTTTGGCTCGACATACATGTGTGGCAGACATTTTCAGCTATGAATTTTAACAAGAACCATGTGACATATAGCCTGACCTCAACTATTTACTGCATTCAAGATCTCAGTTTCACCTTTCACTTAAAAATTTTGAATAAAAACTTCTCAACCTATGTCATTTTTGTTTATCATTTTAATCCAGCCCGCGAATATCTTAAAATCTTTACTTCAAGGAATATGGCCGGCCATGCAATAGTTTGGACGCCCCTGGTATACAGTATCCATCTGCGGTACATCAAACCATTAATAAATAATTGTATACATTACAGAACCTGTAAAAGAAGTATCAGTACAATAATGGTTACAGAACATGTAAAAAAAAATATTATCATTAGTAACATGGATAACTAAAATGCAGAAACGTACCCTTTCAGTGAGGCGATGTCTGGTGGTGAGAGTAGTTGCTTATGTGTAATGTACTGTCCTTTATGTTGTTATTATGGTATGAATGGTTATTTAATTATATGTATGTTATGATCTCCATGTAAAGCGCTGTGAGCCCGGTTCCTTACTGGGATACAGCGCTATATAAGTTATCAATTATTATTATAATAAAGGAGGAGGAAAGGCATCAGATATGATGAAGTGGCAGAGAACAAGCACTTACTGTAAAAAGCTCTTAATATTCACCAATAGCAGAAAAAATTGACTTAATTTTAAGAAAAACATTAAAACATGTCATTAAACTTGAACACTAATTTTATGAAAAACTAAATTTAAATTTCTTTCCTTTTGTTTTTGCCTTTTTCTAATCACTGATCACTGATCCACTCTGTGCCAAGATCTTGTTTCGTATCATTTTCTTTTTCCGCATACTATAGAGTGTAAAAATCGTGGAATCTCATATTATAAGTCAAGTTTTATCGTTTTAATAGAGCTTTCATATCTCAAACTACTGTATTTTTGGTTTGAAAAAGCCTGACATTAAAATTGGTTGTAAATTTACAGTGATCTAACAATAAGAAATTAAATCATAGTATTTTTATATACATAAACCTTTTAGATTAGCCCCAAATGGAGTGAATAAGAAGATTACTTTTATATTTATCAATATTTAAATACTGGCACATTTCACAAAGGGTATAGATAGCAACATTTCTCTTTACTATTCTTTTAAGTCCATTTCATGTATAACCCAAAAGTGTTGTTAAATTCATTTGTATTTTCTATAACTTATATTTATATTAGGGTAGTGCAATACGGAGCCCTAAAAAAAAAGGAGGATATTAAGTTCTTTCAATATTTGAGTGTAGATAATAAAATTCATGTTTACTATATTACATGTATGTCTAAATCCATCCACCAATTGTTTAACTATATGTAAATTTATAACTTGTATGAGGTCAGCGATAAAACGATAATCGGTTTAAAATCGGAGTTACATAATCGATAATCGGTTTTCCAAAAATAACAACAAACACAAACACGCAATTAACAACCCTAAATATGACTAACCCTGGCTAGGATTGGCCAATCACAGTTTATGTTTAAGGGATGGCAGTATTAAATGGGAGGCGGGTAACAACAACCTCAGTGTGCATGTCTTCACGTTTACACGCTATTTTGTATTTACTTAGTACTGCTTTTTGTGTCTGTACTCTGAACCCCGGTTTTTGCACTGTCTATGATGAGCAAGTCTGCGGCGTATGCTACGCTACCGGTCTCTCCAGAGTTCCTTCTTTTCATTCACTCACAGTCGTTTGCCCAATCCCACCCCATTTTGACAACTGTGTCTTTCAGGAAGCCTTCTTTGAACTTGAACTATCCCTTAACTCGTCGTTGGGGCACCATCGTGAACTGCTCACTATCTCACGCCATTTGTCCGGGTCCTGTGCTGCCCTTTGAGAGTTGCTGAATGACAGGCCGGTCCACTCTTTGATATGGTCCTCCCATCTCTTCTTTTGTCTGCCTCTTTTACTTCCTCCCTGGACTGTGCCTTGCAATATAGTCTATGCGAGACCTCCAGTTCTTGTCACGTGTCCGTACCATCGTAGTTTCCTCTTCTTAATGGAGGTGAGAAGGTCCTCGTAGGGGCCAATGACAGTACTTATTGTGTTGCGGACCGCTTCGTTTGTGATGTGCGCTGTGTAGGAGATGTTCAATATTTTAATTTAATATCTTTCTGAAACATCTCATCTCTAGCGCAGTGATTCTTCTTTGGAAGTCTGTAGTGAGCGTCCAAGCCTCACAACCATACAAGAAGACCGACATCGCCACAGGGCGCATTAGTCGGATCTTTGATCTCAGGGAGAGTTCTTCACCTGTCACTAAATCATTAGCGGCGTATGCTACGCCGCGGGCCAGCTAGTGTTGGTAATAAAGGGGTGAAAGAACTGGCACAAACAGACATTTTTAAAAATTAAAAAAACCAATGTTTTCGCAGGGGCAGAACCCAGGACCTCCCCGTATAAGGTGGACGTGATAACCATTACACTACGAATCTCACGTTAGTCTGTGAAGGAACAATGCAAGTGAAACGCAAGGACCATTGTTGGTCTCGATACATTGGTCGACCCCAGCGAGGGTCATTCGTCATGCTCGGTTGCACATACTTGCGTTGTGGTGTCTCGCATGGTCCCATGAAGAGAATTATATATATAGATTATTTCATATCAATACAAATTTACAAGTACATGTACTAGCAATATATTTGGATCTAATCTTATTACAAATATTTCCATTATTTTTATCAATAAATGACTTTTAACTCTCCATGTTTTGAAAAAAAAGCATTTACAATGTACTTAAATTAAAAGTAAAAGCTTTTCAAATTGGAAAAACACAATTTTTTAATGACTTAACTTTCAGTGGAAAATTACCCAAGTCTACAACTTTTACTGTTCAGTAAATAAATAACATAATCAGGGATTTAAGCATTATCATTAGATTATACCTTATACTTACCTTTGTGAGTAATAAAGATTAAGTATAACACCAAAACTGGATCGGAATTCTTGAAGAGATTTCTTCAGAGCAACTTGAAAGTCTGCAATTTCATTGCAGCAAAAGCACCTAAAACAATACAGATCATTGTTGGTAGAAGAATATTAAGAACTGGGCTAGTTGTTGGATTTATGCTGCATGTTGAAGAAAAAATGGAATAATATATTTTAAAACATTCTTAAAAAGCACATTTATAGTTAAGGAAAAAAAAACAATTTTGAGCTGTTTAAACTGGCCAAAACTTTTTGGACATGATGTTGGAAATTTGACACTGATAGCTTTCCAATGGTACATTACATGTGATTGAAGCTAAAAATTTGAATGGAAGGTTTGAATTTAAACTTAAATGAGTATAAATGTAAAATATTCAAGAGAAAACTAGCACAGTTCAAGTTCAAACACTTTTTGAAGGATTTTATGGCTTAACTCCCTCTACTAAAGACTTCTTGCACACTAAATAATACAGACATAATAGTGAGTTAATTCAAGCTTAGTAAAAACGGATTTCGTCTTTTCTTTCTCTTTGATTTGGACACGTATGCAATGGTTAGTCTGATGTTTATTTAAAGTGAATATGTGCAATGGCAGCCATTGACATCAGCCTGCATCCTCAACCCCACATTAGCAGCACAATTGAGATCAATATTATTAGGTGGATGGTCATGCAGAAACAAGAAACTGAAACTTTTTGCAGCCAACCACATGGCGGCTGGATAGCGAAGTCAATAGGGGCGTGGGATTGAGCCCACGTTAAAGCCACTATAAAAATGTTGATGAATGACTAACGCTAAGAAAGTCCTCCGCTGACTTGGAGAGGTATGGGCGCCGCCAGAATCTACCAAGCCCGAGAATGTTCTAATGGGAACATTAGAATCCCCTACGACCACAAAAAGAGGTTATGGGATATTCAATATCCATGCAGAAATCACCTATGACCCACTCATAAGCCGACACTTTTTCCCCTAGATTTTGTCCAAAATAGGTCGGCTTGCGAACGAGTATATACGGTAATTAATTTTCATCATCTATGTATATAATTCACCAAAGCGAATATGTGCAAACAAGCATGACGAATGACCCTCACTGCGGTCAACCAATGTCTCGATACCAGCAATGATTCTTGCGTTGTCCATTCACAAAATAACATGAGATTCGTAGTGTAGTGGTTATCACGTCCGCCTTTCACAGGGAGAAGGTCCTGGATTCAAGCCCCAGCGAATACATTTTTAAAAAAAATCTGTGTTTGTGCCCGTTCTTTTCCCCCTTTATTGCGAACATGGCTGACCCTCGCTAGGGTTGGCCGATCACAGTTTATGGTTGGCAAGCTAGGGGGATGATGGGTGGCTGGTAGGTAGATAACCACTGTGCGAATATCTCGAGACAAACAATTCATTGGTGGTTTCCCCCCCCCCATGAAGTTCACTCGCATTTTTTTTTATTTCTTCGTGCTGTAGTTTGTGTCCGTTCTTTCCCCACTTTCTTTGAGCAAGTCTGCGGCGTAGCATACGTAGCATACGCCGCAGGGCTTATCTAGTATTAACAAATGTGAATTTGTGTGCAAAACCAATTTCAGATATGGACCTTTGTTCGGAAATTCTTTATAGTGATTAAAGAAAGTTACATTGTCTGATAAAATATAAGAATAATTAATGAATAGGTTACATTGTGATGATTATGTTAGTATCATTTTTGTTTGTTCGTTGTTAATAGATGGTCAAACTGTCTAAACAATTTTAAAAAATTAAGGAAGAAGAGAATGAGAAATAATTGGAGAAGCTAACCTCCAGAACTACCCATAAAATGATGTAATAGTTAATGTAGGATATTTCTTTTTTTTTAAGGATTTGTATTTAGTGAACACACTTCTACAGCTCTTGTGCAATATGCGGGAGGTCCATGTGCTGTGATTGCTGCAGTTCAAGCTTTTATAATAAAATGTGGTCTGTTCAAAGAAGGAAGCTCTGACGTTGAAACCTTCAAATCAAGCACAAGTAAATCCATTAGCCTAAGCCTCCATAGTTATATATCTATTATTTTCATTGCATTAAAAATCCATTATTCAATATCTTTTTATTGCCATAATTATAATGAGAAAAACGAAAAATCTAATTTTTGTAATGTATTACTTTTTAAAACAGTTTTTTTAAGTCTATGTCTTCGTAACTCTTTAGAAAAGAAGGATAGCCATGTCTCCCTAAAACTGTAAAAAAAATTCTGTAGATATGTTCATTCAATTATTTCTTTTCCCAGGTGAAAGAGCAAACCATTTACTTTTGGAGGCACTGTTTGAAATATTAACACAGACCAATTCATCACAATATGTTTTAGTTGGTCTAGACAGACATTTAGCATCTTCTAATCTATTGAAAACAGCAGCTCAACAGAAGTTGGCCGAAGGTGGTGAAGCCAGCACACCTCATATTGAAGATCAGGTTATTCAAAAGAATTCAGAACCATTACCGCATCCAGAGTTATTCCATGCTAACTTAAGGTATGAAATTTAATTTCTTTCCATTCTATGAATAACTTAAGTATTGTGCTATCTGAATCAAATTAAATTTTCTGACTTAAGAATTTTATCTGTATAGATATTAGGATGTAGCTCAAATAAAATCATACATTTTCATATTTTTCAGTCAAAAGTTAATGTAAATGATTTTAAAAAAAATTTTTTTTTCAAATTCAGAAAATTTAATAAACTTTTTAACAGATAAATATTAGTTTAGTAATTATTTACTTTAAACTTTAAACTATCTTGTATATAATACTGTACCATCTTTTTTATTAAATAATCTTCAAAATTTAAGGTATGAAAAATGCTTAATTATTCAGCTAAAAATTTTCATTTTTTTAAAAACCCTTTCTAATTGTTTTTATTTTATGATAATACTCATTTTAACTTTAGATGTTTTTCCTTCTTTTAGATAAATCAATTTTTTTTTAAAATTAGTTTGTAATGCATTATTGGTGATGACTTGATCAGCCTCCACCAATGTCTAATTGTGGTTATGTGTGCAACAATTAATGTTGGATAAACAGTGATATGTATTGTTTTAGGTGTTTTTGCTGCAATGAAATTGCAGACTTACAAGTTGCTCTAAAGAAATCTCTTCAAGAATTCCAATCCAGTTTTGGTGTTTTACTTTATCTTTATTCTTTATTACTCACAAAGGTAAGTCATATATTAGGTATGATCTAATGATTATAAAATTAGAGCAAGATCTATTGCCTGATTTAATTGATAATTTTTAATAATTATAAAGAATGTTTAAAAACGTAATGTTTTATATATGGCATCAAAGTTCTGTTCATTGCATTGTTTTAAAAACATTTATTTTGGATAAGGCACTGATCTGGTTTGCATTTTATAAAAACAAATTACTTTAAAATTATATAATTGTTTTATCAACTTTTGTGAGCCTATCAACATGTAAATTTTATTTTGCTACAAAAAATATTGGAAACATAATAAGTCACAAATGTATTTAGTAAGCTCAAGATAACATAATTCTACATTTTAGTTTTTCTATTTCTCTACTTGTATAATAAATTTCATCAATACAAAAAACAATTTAATCATGCTTTGCATTACAATTAAAATAATTTTTTATTTCTTGTCAAACTGTCAAATGAGCTCTTTTTCTATACAGTGAATAGGAAAAGCAAAATTTATTTATTCTTACTTATAATAGCAGCCCAGTTTACTTCAATGCTCTTCTGTAAATACAATGTTTTTATTGCTTAAAACTACAGCACAACGAGGAAGCTTAAAAATATCTCTTTCAAGTTTTTAAAATTTATTTAAAATTGTATTTTTGAAAAAATTAATAATCTGTACTGTGTTTAAGCTACACCGTGGCCTCTATTTTTCATTATTTGCATGTGGCACAATGACTAAGGTTGTCACACATTTTACCACCCAAAACATTTCATATGAAGTGAAACAGGCACTGGCATGATTTCACATGGAAATAATCAGATTTATTCTTTCACGCATATTGTGGTTGTGGGATGGAAGTTTGGGTGGACACTTAAATAAATATTATCTAAATAACTGTCACGGTCAGATGTTGTGGTGGGGATGACTAGGCATAAATGGGGCGAGCGTGGGTCAACGGGCTGTGAACACGCCTGTTCACGAGGGGGGGGGGTGAACACAGGGTACGTGGGAGCTGTAATCAGCGTGGAGACAGTGTGGATGACCGAGGCGTTAAAAATGGGGCCTATATAATAAGAGCACAGTGTGTGTCAGGAGAGAGCTGAGTTGCCGAGTGACAGGCAAGGTACAAGACTGAACGGTAGAGAGGGGAGTTTTTTTTAACGTAGTCCAATACGGCCGAGGACGATTGACTGTTAAGAGTAAAAGGCTGTGTGGACTCTGGATGGCATGAAGATCAACCATAATATTACCAATTGTACTTGACTATACATGTTGGAGATTTCATGTCATTAAACGTGCTTGAACTAAAACCCAGCGTAGCGATTCATTTTACCTGTCCAGTAGGGTAATTATCTGTGGCCAAGGGGGACCTCAACCCCCTAGACAACGACTCCGCCACAATAACTGCCATTAAATTGAAAAGACACATCATTAATAATAATGAGCATTTACTTTTTGAACTTATACTGATGCAGGGTATACAACAAATCAAAAATGAAGTTGAGGATCCGTCAGAGCCCTTGATTGATGGTGTTTATGGACATGGAAGGTCAGTCAAATTCTCTTCCAATAATAACACCTGATTCCACAACATTGTTAATATTAAAAACTAATACATAATAGTAAATGGGCTAAAACTTTGAGGCACAACTTTAAAATATTGAGATTACTATTTTTTAATTTTTTTTAATTCTCACTAACTCAGCTAAATTTGACTTCATTATTACTTTCTTTAAATGACTTACTGGTTGAAGGCAAACATTTTTTTCTTATTTTAAAAATAATTTCTTTATCTTTTTATGCTTAAAATTTTTAATTAACTTATTTTCTTTGTAAATTTATTTTAGAAAGTTTTAATAGCTTATAGTGTATTTAAACAATTATTTATTTTTAAGAAATGTAGTCTTCTACAAAAACATACAGTTTATTTGAGTTCATTTAAAAGGTTAGTTAAATAGTTTTTTTTCGAGATAGAACTCAAAACCTCTTTTGAAGCTTTGTGACCTCTATCACTAACTCATAACTTTTAAATCCTACTGCCTACTGGCCACTAGTGTATTTTTTTTTATAATTTAAAAAAAAACTATTATAATTATACTTTCAACAAAAAAAATTTATATAAATTCTTTATTTAATAAACACCAAAAAGTGTTAGAAAGAAGTTTTTAGATTTTTTATATCAGTGACACTTCTGTGGGCTTGGGCTGAAGAGCCAGATTTTTTCCATGAGTAGTCTAACACCTAGTTTGCCTGGAAAAGATAAAAATGTCTTATACAAAAAGCATTTGTAAAATTGATTTCATACATTTGATTTCCTTTTGTTAGCAATGACAATGTGTCTTTATTTATAGAGAATTCAGAATGAGGTTTTGACTGCAACATAGATTTTAGACTGTCATCAAATGATAAATGAATGAGCCCAAAAAGCCAAGCATTGAGATTTACAGGCCAACCTTTGTACTAGATAATCAGATTTGCTTCTCCAATATCTATATTATCATACTCTTTTAATTTTAGCTTCCAAAAGGTTTCTAAAATGTGTGACCTTCATTTTGAAAAAATAAATAAAATGCAGTGAATGCATCCCTATTTGAAGTGAATTTTAAAAAAAAAGTTTTACACACCAAATATGATTAACGTTTGTAAAAACTGAATGCGTTTTTTTTAAAATAAATAAGATTATTAAAAAAAACTATTTAATTAAGGCAGGATTTTCCTAAGCTGAGCAGAATCTTTCATGATGAATTATATAAATTAGGATATCTCATTGCATAAATGTTGAATTTTCAGATTCATTCTTAAATATATTATTTGGCTTAATATAATTCCTTACAACAATATATATATGTTTATTTTACCAGTATGTTTAGTTAATTTTTTGGTGAAGTGAGTTAAGGGCTTCTTAAAAGGGCTCCATCTTTTTGGCACAGGTTGTCCAAAACGTCTCTATTTCAAGAGTGCTAAATTGTTATTTTTGTGCATGATGCAAAGTAATCTTCTTTCCATACATGACCATGTCTAGCATCTCCATTACATGAAGGTAATAACTAAATAAAATATGATTTGAACAAAGGCTACCACCAGCTGGTTGACGCTGACATCCTTCTTCCCCAGATATTAATTTAAATATAAATTTGCCCTAATATTTTCTTTTGAAAATCATATTTTACCTTGTACTTCTAACACAAACTCAAATCATTAAAATAGAGGTTTTTTTTAAATTGTTTTATTAAAATTTCAGATACTTTTAAGCTTTTGCTGGTATCAAAATTAATTGTACTCAGGATAACTGGCTGGTCATTTCTTGCTCTTGGACATCTATTTTACCTCATTGTGAAGAATGGGAAATAATTGCTCACAAAGTGTCTAAAATACAGATAGTCTAAACTCTACTTGTCTTATGTCATTTGTTATTTTAATAACTTAATGTTATTGAATAATTCATAATTTAATACTGAGGAAATATTTTCCACTGCAAAGTGCTCACAAATTTTAATGCAGTGTGCTGACAAAATGGCTGGATGGCTATCATGTTACACCACTACACCTATTTCTGAAAGATCATTTGTATATAAACCAATAATTAAGTTGCTTTAATTACTTTAAATTACTTTTAATTGCTTTTAATTACTTTGGGCCGGGGGCCCAAATGTAGTTTTTTCTTTATATGAATATGAGCTATATTAAAAATGTGTTTCAACTTTATGATACTGGGTAAATGAATGAATCCTGTCCAAACTTGGTATATAAAAACTTGATGGCCCAGAAAATAATTATTACATGTACATGTAATCTGTTTAATAATCTCAGCAGTAATTGTTCTATCAGGCAAGTCAAGCAAACAATGTCATACTCTCAGTAGTCATTTTCTTGATTAAATTTCACCTATTGAGATCTGAGATTCTAAATATGGTAACACCTAGACGCCACTTTTTTTACACTGTCATTCAGGAAATAGGTAAAATAGAGAATATTTTAAATAAGCTGGTAGTAAAATGCATTCTAAGCCATGTGAAATTTGAAGGGTAATGAAATAGTGAACCCTCTGGCAAAAACCAGGGCTGCCCAATCTCAACCAGGGAGATCAGGGTGTTAAACACTGGCTGACAGACAACTTTAGAACAAAATTGATAATTAATTAATTATTGTGGGCAGATAGCACAATAACCGGGTGGGGGGGTTGTTTACCATTCAATATAACACGACTTCAAAGAGCAATCCTTGGTTCAAAAATGGTCATCAACAACAGAGTTTTTTTGTGGTTGGAACACTGGCCTGCCAAATGTTACTTTCTGAGACTTTCTCAAGCTAAAAAAAAACAAGACCTAACCTGTTGGCTTCAGTGATGTTAAGATTAAGTTAAAAATGAGCTAATAAGACTCTTTTTCATTGGCATTTTGGACATAACCTTGTAGACATTAAAATGTGCATTTAGAATATAAAAATTTCAAAGAAATTCTTTGGAAAAAAAAAGTAAAAAGCCAAATAGTTCTAGCAAACAACCACTGTAGTAAAGGTTGGTACAAAGCTTAGGCTCTCCCTGGTATAACCGCTAACTTGCCATGGCAAGGAATAGTTTTTTGTTTGTTTTTCAAAACTGTGGCTGACAATGTAAATGAGAAAACTTTGGATGAAGTTGGGTATTTGTCTCGAGCAAAGTTCTGTTTAGGTTCATTCATCAACAAGGTTTCATTTGCTTTAGGTTTATCAGCAGGATTTGAGTTTGGTGTGCAAAGTTAATGCTTTTTTTTATTCCCATCTCTAGTTTTTAGATTGCTAGAGCTGTAAATTAGTAACTGTAACACATTGACAATAATATATTGGTTGAATCGCATTTATTCACAGCCAGAGTTTAATAAATCTATTGCTAACTTCACAAGCCACTTCCTATGTGTGGGATAACGACAAAGATATTGCAGGACTAAGTATAGTCATTTTAAGTGACATAATTAGTTTAAAATTAAATATCTTTAATTACTTAATTCATTTAAGTACTTAAGCATTAAAATTGATTACAAATTAATAGACTAATTATTATTATTTTTTTATATCTAAATTTCAATTTAAAAAAACATTTCAGAGCTCAGAGGTATAGAGAAGCAATCACGTATTGGATTTTTGACACTTTTGGAACATATGAGATATTGTGAGGTAATAGACATATAATGATAATTTTTATGCTTTAATAAATTTTATCTAGCTTTGACAGATTTTACAAAATTACTCATTAGTATGTTACTAAATTTTTTTATATACATATTTTTAAAAATGTGTTAAATTTTGTTAAATGTTTAAAACATTATTCTCCCAAATATATTGTGTTGTTAGTGTATTTAAAAAGACATTTTACCTTCATCAACTCAACCGAGGGTTTAGCTTTAGGATTATAGAAGTTATTCTTCTTTTAAAATATTATTTTATTGCTTTCCCTAAAAACATATAAATAATGTTATTAATTCCATACTAACTATGAACAAAGAAGGTTTACGTTTAAGTAACGCTTGTGTTATGCAGCTCAGTAATGGAGCTTTAATAAGATAAGTAAAACAACTTGCTACTTTGATAAAATCAGAAGGCTATAAATTAACACTCTGGAAACAAATTTATAGGGTTCAAAATTCACTATTTCAGCATAAGTTTTATATATCATAATTTCTTCAACTATTTTTTTGAGTCTGAAGTAAAATTATACAGGTAATACTAATGATAGTAAATGCTGACTTGTAATATAGTTATTTATGATTTTCAGGATTTCATAGATTAAAGATAAGTTGTCATGTTTACTACATGATAAAAAACTAATGTTAAGGACACATAAATATTTAAATCAAACTATTCATTCCAATACTAAGATACTAAAATTAATGAACAATTTTTATTAAAATTAAGCCATGTTGAATAATTGTTATTTTGTTAGCAATGCTATGAGAAAATGGTGTTTAGCCTTTTAGACAAAATTTCAATAACATTTTCATGGCAAAATAAACATACATTATGGCGTAAAAAAGTTTATGAAAATTATCTATTATCTAATAAATAATCTAATATGAAAAAATTAATCCAATGGAGACATGAAATCATGACATGTGTAGCGGTTTTTACCATTAGTATTCATCATTATCTGCAGAGTTTTAGTTTGTTTTTCTTTTTTTTTACAGAACCAGTGCATATTTCCTTTAAAAAATGTCATGTAAATTATTGTAGTCATTAATTTTACATTTTAATTTCATATAGGTGGGATGGTTTTACAAAAACCCTAAGTATCCTGTCTGGATCCTTGGGAGTGAAACACACCTGACTGTGTTGTTTTCTACTGTAGGTTTGTTTAATCACTTACCTATTTATCACTTTCTATTTCTATTAATAAATGCTATGTTACCAGTAAGTAAATAAATGCCTAACTCTATTTTCAAATAATGAGGTTTGATTAAGAACCTTATTTTTCAACTGGATATATAAGTAACTTAAAATATGCTCTAATCAACAACAAAAATCTATCTCACTTATCTAAATCTCAAAAAGATATAAAAAAAATTGGAGCCTAATGACCATTTACCTTATTACATGAGGGAGAAAGAAATTTTAAAATAATATTTTTTATGAAGAATAAAAATGAAAGATCAGCAGCGTAACGAGGAAAAAGGGGGGGGGGACAAATGCCCCTAACAGCACTTTATTAGGGAAGCAAATTCCTTTGTCATTAAATGCATCTAAAAGGAAAAAAGGTTAAAAGAAAGTGGTGCTTTTTATTGAAATAAAAGGAAAGTTAGGAGGGGGAATCAATACAAGAAAGCAGGCAACAATCCTAAAATATGTAAAAGTTCCTACTACCAACTCCATATTGGATATAAATTCTTCAGAAACTAATGTTCCAAAACTGAATAACCAAGAGGCTGAAGTAATATGATAATGTAGCACTGATGTGTTGGTACCTGTAATAATTCAACAGGTTTGTAAGCCACTCTTGTTATAGAACAACAACCAATCATATTTTATAGGGGATGGATGGCAGAAACCCATGCTACTCAGCTGTGAAAGAACAGTTATTTATGTTTCAAAGAGACCCTTTGTCAAAGAATGCTTTATTTAAAACCATTTGAAGGATTAGCAGCATACACATGGACAGTTTGCACCTGTCAAACATATGTTGTCAAATTTTTTACGCAAACAGGGACAAAAATTAATTTACAAAAGAAAAATGAAAAAAATAAAATTATTGTTATTTTTTTATGTTCCTATCTTATTTGATCACTTTCCATATCAGTTACCATACTGTTTTATTTTAACATGCTTTGATTTAACTTTCATTTATTTTCCATCAGAACCTTTAAAGTCTTTGAAAATTTCAATTTTTCCAAGTAGCCAGAAAACAAATCTTTCTTTTTGTTATGCCAACAAAAGCATCTGCTGTGACAAGTGTTTTAAATATATATTTTTTCATCAATAAAATAATACCTGAAAGTACATGTACATGATTCGTAGATTTATTTTTTGTCCTTTCTAAAATGATCATTTCCTACTTAGTTATGCTCACTAAGTTTCACCATTTAAAATAAGATTTTTTTTGGGAAGAATTTAAAAGAATTAAAGATCAACATCAATCATAGTTGACAATAACAGATGTGAAAACATCTCATCCAGGATAAAAAGTGAGTCAAGTGCCCTTTAAATTTTAACCTGTCCTAATAAATTTTTTTGCCCTGCAGGCAGAGAGCTTAGTGGTGAAAGATAGTCCATCTGTTAATGCAAGGCATGTCTTTTCCCAGTTTGATCCTGAAGGTAAAATCATCAGCTTTTATGAATTGATTGTAATTGTAGTTTGTAGCCTAATGTTTGCATCCTAAAATTAATTGTTTGCAGTGATTTTTCACCTTCTAATCCTTAGCTACATGCACTTGGTCAGACTTGGTGTGTTGCTATTTGAGTCAGTGCAGATTCATATTATTTAGAACTCAGTAGCATTTAATCCTTTAGCTAAATATCAAAGTTTTTATTCTGTTACCCAACAGAAAGTTAAGATCCCTTTATATTAAAACTTTCTCGGGGTAACAAATATTGAAGTCTTGACATAAAGAATTATCCATGGATTTAATGAAGGGGTATGTATCTATATACCTGGACTGGAGGACCCATGTTTAAATTATGTGATGTCACCTAAAAAATATTTTCATGATTGTCCTCTAAACAATGAAAAATAATGTTGTAAGGTGTCTTTTTTTCTCCGGTTGGGGTATCTATATTTGTAATAATGACTTAAAATAAAATTGCAGGCAATGGGTTCATCTCATCTTCAATGCTTGAAGAAGTTATGAGGGTATTAGATTTGGTAGCAGATAAAGAATAGTAAGTAATTAGTTACAGTATTTGCAATCACTGACATATTGTTTTTCAAGTACAATGTAGTATATTATAATATACTTAGAGCAATTTCTTGTCACATTTTTAATTATATCTGGTTATTTCAATGTATCTATGAATCTTGTGTACAGTCGTCTTTTAAAAGATAATAAATGGTGCTTATTAATCTCATTTTATTATGATGACAGCTTTTGATGTACATGTAAATATTATTCAGTATTTCTATTTAACTTTTTAAATAAATTGTGTTACTATAATATAATTACAAGATGCAATGAATGTGAAGCTGTTGACAATTCGTGATAATAAAAATCAGCTTTTCCTTTAAAAAAGTGTATTTATCATTAATAATTATTAATATTATGATCATTTAACTTAATTTTCTCCTAGCGTTGATATAATGAAGGAGAAACTTGATAGTGAAGAGTTAGGAATTATTACACGAAACAGTTTCATGGAAGAGTTTTTTCCTGAACAATCTATAGAAAATGTGCAGTCTTTCATTGTGTACCATTACAATGGGCTGCCACAGTCTTGTGTAGATGGAAAGGTATGTCACTAGCAGTTATATTTTTAAATACATGTAGTAATAAAATATTTAAGCTTAACAGTATAGTAATAGATCTAAGTGCACTCTTAAACTTAAATTACTTAGTTTGGCAATTAGATTTTAGTACAATTATCCCGCTCCTTACATTGACATGTTTTTTTTTCCTCAATTATAATATTTAACAGAAGTTGCAAACTTTCATTTATCATTACTTCCCAAATTCTTCTGCCCCGATTAATTCCTATTACCAAAAAAAAACCATTATTTTATCCAGCATCTGTATTGAATGCTAGGAATTTTAGGATAGGCCCTTTTACTAACTTTTTCATTTAATCAGTAACTTATTTTGAAAAATTATATAATATAAATTGTCTCATAATTTTCAGGAAATAATTTTATCCTTTTTTAATGTTATTGCATACCTGTACTGTTGTACGAGGGCATTTTTGTGCATTATTCTGGACTACAATGAAAATTGATTGATCCATCCATCTTTTGACTTTTTCTCTTGCAGGTCACTTATGTTGAGGGTAAAGCAGTTTTGGAAGAGGAGGTGGACACTCAATTCATTACTGACACAAGTCCCATTAAATTATGCCTGCAAACAAAATGGCCATCTATTGAAGTTACCTGGACTAGCAGTTCACCCCCATCCCTGAACTAAACTTTAATATCTATATTTTAAAAGGTGCTTACATTTTAACGTTTAAAATATGTTGAGTTCAAATATTTAAGGGCTGTAGTTTTACTTTGTAAACGTTTTTAATGTGCTCAAATATTTGAAGTAAGCTTATAAGCTACCTTTCTTTTTAAACCCTTCTATAGTTGAGCTGCTGCAGTTGTATTACAAATACTTAAAAATCTTTTGTCTTTTTAAAAAAACTTTTATAAAGCACGTAATTTAAAAAATTGTGTATACATTAACTACTTTTCCATTGGCATTTTATTTTGGGTTTGTAAAGCTCACTAATGCTAGATTCTGGGCATTTTTAAGGACACATGAAATGAAAGTGCTGGTACCAAGACCAAAGTACCAAATTTTATACAGGTTACAATTTCTTGTTTGAAACTTATTTGCAATGAGCAATAATCTAAATTGATTATCTAATTATGGACTTATTTATTGAGCGACTCTAATTTTATAATGATAGGTTAATGGTTAAGTGAGAACATAAAAGTATTTAAAATTCTGATGTTTGGATTTCAAAAGCTATGTCATTTCAATAAACTCTTAAGCTGTTTGTTACTAGGCATTAAATTAAAGGAAACAGCAATTTGTTCCTTTTTGTAAACTTTGTTTAGTAGTAATGCATTTCAATATTAATCTGAATATATACAACACAGTACTTTGCAAAGACCAGCATATATTTTATTAGTCTAAAAAAAATATTTAGACAAGGGTCTACAATTTCAAAAGCCTTAATTTTTCAGGTTAAAATATTGACAAAAAAAGCATAAATGCAAGTGGTTGTCTAGTAATAACACAGTGTCTGTAAATAAAATACAATTAACATCTTAAAATAAAATAAACATCCTGAGAATGTTATAACATAAAGGAATATTTATTCAGTAACTTAGTAACTGCAAAGGGATATATATTTGTTGGTACATGAGTTAATAAAAGCAATAAATTTATTGAATGTACTGCTTTTGTGTCCCTAGTAATATAATATAAAGTCATTTGAGGGATAAGTGTTAAGCATGAACAAGCACTTGACTACATCAAGTTTAATATAAATAAGTGGATTTACCCTAAAAGCATTTGTGATTTGAATAGCACTACACAACCAAAATTTCAACTCACTGGCTTTGGTTTTATGAATATTCAATAAGTTGAAGAAAGCTGAGACACTTCAAATAGCCAGACTAACATTAGCATACACCATTGAGTACATTACAAAATTCTCACCAGTTGAACAACTTTATCAAGGAAAAATAATCAAGTAGATCAAAACTATGCTTAAAATATAATCCTGTAAAAGTTAAAGCCACACGCAAACTAACGCGCTTCCATATCCACCAATTTCTGTCCTTACGACCTTGTTTGGTGGGTGGGAAGAATGGGAAAAATTAAGGATCCTTTTATAAATGTTTAATTAGAGCGCCAAAATTTAATGTTTTAAATGAAAAATAATAGGACAAAAATTACCAACACCAAAATAATGAACATACATGTGAATGAGTAAAATCACAAAGGATGGCTTGGATGAGTAACATATATAAACTGTACTAAAGACAGGTAAAGTACAGGAAGAGATATATTTAAACAAACCATGTAACAATCTGTATTGCACAGTGACACTGGGTAAAATAATTTAAAGAAGGGTTTTTTTTAAACATGAATTTGTTTATCCTGAAATTTTCTATTACTTTAAAATAAAATCTTGCTTACCTATTTCTTAATTTAATTTTTGAAGAAAGCCATTCAAAGGCAATGTTAAATGAGACAGTAAATAAATCATGATTCAAAGATTATCACTTAAACAAATTCAAACTGGCATTTAAAAAATTCAAGTAAAGTAAGTAATATTCTATCACTATAACGCTTATAAAATTTTGTTGCCTCAATGTATTTTGAAGAAGTCAAAACGTTAGTGTATTATGTAATGAAAAATAAATATGTCGAAAATAACAGCACTAGCAGAAAGATTTAATGACAGTTTACTATTCTTTGAATACAAACAGATAAAATTTAAAGACTAGAATATGGTCATGAAAGAATTTTTAAACATACATACAAAGCCAGAGATCAAGGAACTTTTTTAAAAAAAACTTACATATTAGTTTTAACATTATGCATATATACACATTTAAACAAATGAATATGCTAAGCACCTTTTCGTTATGAAATGCATTTCAATTAGTTTTGGAAAGATCTAACTCCTGAATGTGGCGATAAAAAAGATAAGTGATGATCAGAACTAGTTTTTGTTTAGAGTTTTTAATTAAAAGGGCTGATTAAACATAAATTATTTTTATCTAAAAAATTTGAATAAAAACTGGTTATTGAATATAATTCTTGAAAAAGTACAGTAAATATATCTTAATAATTACATGTGAGCAAATGATAAAGATAACAGTATTAAGAGGAAAAAGGACTATCAGCAGATGTTTATAGTTTTTTTTTAATTCTGAAGTGATAAATGGGTTTATTGTATGTCACACTTGAGCAATTTAATTCTTTTCAATAATTACTACAATGCTTTACAATCAGTACTTCAAATTGGTAGAACTTTTGATGCTTTTACTCACAACTTTAGACAAAACAAACCTATTGTGAAGGATTTACCAAACATTCCAAGGTAGCACTTAATTGACATTTGTGTTTTCTCCAAATTAATGCTTGCATACATCAGCTGAATGCAATTTAATTTTTATGGATGAATGAAAACTATATCAGTACCTCACTACATAATATCAGAAATGTATAAAGCATCAGGGGTTAAATTATATATGCATTTAGCCCCTTTTATGGTATTTAAAGTAAAAGTGGTGGGAAACAGACACACATATAAATATAATTATTTAAATTTTTGGGATAGGTGGCAGGTGGACTTTCCAAAAATACATAAAAATAAATTAAAATTGAAGAATCGAAATTCAAGAAGTTTAAATGACTCAGCTTTGTCAATAAACTTATATTCTAAAGTAATAAACTCTGCCAAACTTTTGCAAAAGAAAAAAAAAGTCATAAAAGTACAAACAGGCATTGGCCCGATTCTTTTGAGAAATGGTTTTTATTCAAAGCAGTTTAATCACTCTTAGAGCTGCCCGTTGCACGTCGAATGACTTCATCAGCAGCCAGATCTTCTGCCAAATCTTTGGCTGAAAAAAAGAATGAAAAGGAATTTAATGTTTAAGAAAGCTTTAAGTTAGTTGGATTCAAGTTATAAATAAATGGTTTCTTAGTATGAAATGACAGAAGTTATAAAATATGTTGTACCTGTGACCTGTACATTATAAGATATAAAATCATTTCTTAAAGCTAACAGATTGAATAATTTAGATCTGATTATGTAAACAAATGCATAAATTATTGATTAAAATATAATAAAATGTGAATAATGGCCTAAATAAAACAAAATTGACAATTGCAGGAACGAATACTCATATATAGCAGCTTTTTAAAAAAATTAATTAAATGTTATATTTACAGTTTGTAGTTAAGGGTGTTTTTGACACAACTATGTTCAAAGCATAGAATTTCTTTCAAAACAAAGAGTTTTAATGACAAAATAAAAGAAAAACTTAATAGAATTACATAAATTATAACATGATCTCAACATTTTAATCTTTCAAACAATGTTAAATTTTAATCAACCTAAAATATGAAAAATATTTGAAAACTATCTCCATTAATTCATATTCATTTACATAATACTGACTCTTAATCAATTTCCAGGTTCAATTACAACTGATTTTTGTTCAAGAATTGTGACAAAAAAATAGTATTGTTTTTTTTTAAATAATAAGGGAAAAAAGATGAGAATAGTTAGGGGAGTATTACAAATGTCACGTCAAAATTTTGAAGCAAAAAAAAATAAAATAAATAAAATCCTGGAAGTAAGAGAAAATGCAAGGATCTCAAAATCACCAATGAGGTTCTTATATAGATATATTTAAACAAAACTTGAAATCAGAAACAAGCTTGATTGACAAGAATTACAAAGATGGTTTAAAATATCCAAATACAACAAAAGGGGAGGGTAAAGCTTCAAAGAAAAAAAAATTGTCCCTATTAAAAGAAAAGAAATGAAAACCAAAATCGCTAAACCAAAAATATTTGACATTCTTTGCTGATTGAAAATGTAAAAAAATCAACTACTTCTCCTTTGAAAAATATATCAGGCTAACCAAAATAACTTTTATCCACACAATTTCTGCATATTGATCTGTCTTTAAGACCAAGACCAAGAAGTACTTTTTAGGGACAAAAACTTAATAAATTTCTCAGAGAGAGATGTATTTTTTTTAATCGCAAGTTACAAAATGAAACGACTTATACATCTCAAGGACTTCCTTATTAACAACAATATTTTGTCCTGCTAGTATTCAAAAACACAAGACCAAGTCTCTCTTCATGAAGGAATTTCAATTCCTTAATTTACATTAACTTTTCTCTCCAATTCTCAAGCCACCTCCAACACATAAATTTCACTAAGCATGTAATCTCTCATAAACAAATATTTTCTTCCCTTGTCACAATCCCTACACCACCTCCAACTCCAATATTCTGCTTCATAATCTACCCCTCAAACTAACATTGTTATTCAAAATTATTTAGACTCATTTTCAGAGATTTTTTAAAATACTGATCACTTTGACTGCTTTTGTTTATTTTAATTTATTACATTGTCAATTACACAATAATCAAGTTAATTTCTTGTCAGTTAAATTGATTTCTAGAATGGCCTGGATATTTCTGGGTAAACAATAAGATGCATGGAGTGGGTAATTGTTACCTTTAAGTATAATCATGAAAAGTGATTATTTAAATTGACCCCCACTAATCACAAAGCAAACAACCCCACATGAAAGAACTGCTTTGAGATTGTTAAAATTTAAAAAAATCACTAGTTAATTGAAATTTAATTCAATTAAAACACCTTTCAAACAAGTTTTATAGCACAAAAAGCTAAATATTTATCCATTTATGATATTTTATTGAATTTCATTATGAGATAATAAGTATGATCCTTCATAAAATACACTTGAAGATACAAATTAAGTTTTTAAGTTGTTAATGGAAAACTGACCAAGTTTTGAGTAAACTGTAACTTGGGTAAAAAGCTTTTTGCCTCATAACTCACTTTTTCAAAATATGGACACAACTGCATGATAAGTTTAAAAAACAAAACAAGAATTCTAACCCAGAAATATATTAATGAAATGCTGAAAGGACCAGACATACTGAAAACCCTGCCACTTCCATTGTAATGCTCATATATATATGTTCATAATTACTGAAAATAGTTTTATGTTGCTCATTGAAATATTGATGGGAAATTATTTTTTCCAATTAAGAAATCATTGCTTTTGTTTAGATAACTAAGCAAAACATTAGTCTGATCCTGAGGTAGCACATTTAGAAGAAAATGTAAAGAATAATGTTTTTGCATGCATTCAAAAATGTAAATTTCCTTCCATATTAACTTTGAACAAGAGCTTACCATTCTTGATATATTTGTTGAATCCCTCACTTACTGAGCCCTTAGTGGACTCACCTTTTATAGCAAAGCTAAAAACTAAGTAAAAGATGGACAACATGGACTTAGAAAAACGATTAGAAGCTATAAAGAAATAAACAGTTAAAAGGTTTATGGACCAAAGAATGAAAAGGATATCTTAGCCTCTTCTTTTTAAAAATTGTGCAGGGTTTGTGGGTAATTTAAGGCAAGGTTGTCCTAACTTTTTGCAAAGAGGGCCATATTAAATAAAGTAAAAAGATATGGGGGCCTGATTAAGATATTAAAACATCATTGTCAGGTGTAAAGCTTCATGATGAATACTTGCCTTAAGACGTTTTAGGTTTTAAAACTAAAGGGGATATAAAATATAGCAGAACTAGCAATTATTCAATGCAAAAGACATGAGCTGATTAATATTGTGAAATGCATTGACTTATAAATGTTTAATAAATCTTGTTAATCTTTTCACAAAAGCTAACAATGAAAGTGCTCTTTAGAACATACTTATTTTACAGTAGCAAAGGTGGTTTATAAACCCATATTTGTCACCTAACCATTCATCAAAAACATGTTTAATTATCATTGCAGGTAGCCTACTTCTTCTTAATGATGTATTTTTTTAAAATTCTCCCCCAAGAATAACATTCTCAATCCACATTCACCAACACACCCTTTGGCATCTCACTGTTAATTTTAACAACAGGCCAAATTCAATACGGCACTCTGGCTCAGAACTTATTTCAAATTTATTATATGATAATTTATTAAGTACCCTTTATGTTTGAATTGTATTTAAAAGTAGCCCTTTAAAGACTTTAATTCTGCACATGACTTGTGGGTTGTACTAAAATGCAGTTGTATTTCCTTTCCTCCCTTTAACAAAAAATTCAAAAGACTTAGGTTTTGCTGATCCATTTTCACTATCATAATTTAGGGGTCTACCGATATATCGGCTGGCCGATATATCGGCACCGATATCTGGATATCGGCAATATCGGTATCGGTAGCATGTAAAGGTCCCGATATTGACGTCACCGATATTTCATAAAAAGTGACATTTTGACCCCAAAAAAAAACGGAAACAAAAAAAACCCTATAATTTAGATTTAGAATATCTCGACAAATTAATATATACCAGTATTGAAATAGTCAAAAGAGTCCTAGTATTAAAATGTGCAACCACGATACAGTTTGCCATGTGCTTTGATATTGTTTAGGTATCGGCCGATTTTCGTATGCTCAGAAATACTGTGTAAATAGTGCCGATGCCAAGTATACCGTAATATCTCTAATAAATGTATAACATGTAAACATTATGTTCACGTAATTGCTCTAATAGCAAAGATACACGCAGAATCGCAGATGTCTAAAACATTTCGTTTGGTATGGAATAACAAAATGTACCGTGTGAAGACTTGTTGTCATTGGCAACCATTCAACCTTCAACCTCATTTTCACTCTATTACTATTAGACCTCATTGTTTCATTCATAAAAGGTGGCCGTGTGCAAAAGCCATTAAACTATTGGTTAGAATTAATAATTATGAGTCAAGGTTGAAGTTTCAAAAGAACTTCGTAATTTTGCTTGTACATTTTTATAAAGGACGGTTCGTTTTGTTATGAGTCCTTTGTAGGTCATGATCTGGAACTTGTAAACACATCGGAAACTTCGTTTCGGGAAAAAAAAATCGGTATTATCGGCAAAACTGGATATCGGTAGACCCCTTAATTATAAAATATAAATAATTACGAATGATAAATTTAAGAATGGCGTCATCAAATATGACCGCTGTTATTTTTGTACTAACAAATACTCATATCGGCACTCATATCGGAAGAAAATATCGGTAATATCGGCAAAAATACTTATCGGTAGACCCCTAATATAAAATATAAATAATTAGGAGTGATGAATTTAAGAATGATCGATGTCATCAAATAAAACCGCTGGTTTTTGTCCTAACAAATACCCTATCGGCACTCATATCGGAAAAAAATATCGGTAATATCGGCAAAAATGCGTATCGGTAGTCCCCTAATATTAAAGATAAATAATTACGAGTGATAAATTTAAGAATGACGTCATCAAATATGACCGCTGGTTTTTGTCCTAACAAATACTCATATCGGCACTCATATCGGCAAAAAAAATATCGGTAATATCGGTATCGGCAATATCGGCAAAAAGGCATATCGGTAGACCCCTATCATAATTCTCCACGAATCTTGTCATTTTTTTAAAATCGACAATCCTTACCAGAAAACCATACATGCAAATTAATTTTTCCTGAACAGCAACACTATGCAGTATATGCTAGCTGATAAATGTTGTAATAAACTACACACTGAAATAGCAGTCTAGAATATAAAAAAACTTAACCATGTGAAAATGTAAATTCAAAATATTTAATATTACATTTACTCCCTGATTTTCACCACAGCTTTTCAATCCAGGGTTTACCGAAATTGGTATATTGAACCACTGGTGTTTTGAATTGACCCTGGGTAGGTATAACCCATTTATTTTACAAAGTTTGATCTCTCTCTCTCTTAGAGTATTTATAGTTGGCTTTTTTTTTGACCGGTGAAAACATAGATTTGATCAGAGTGCCCAAAATAAAAATCTAGTGGAACCTATTTGTAATTGATTTAAGACATTAAGTAACTCCAGTATGCACACTTCCCAGGACAGTGTAAGATTGTTAAGGATGGCTTCAAAGGAGAATGGTGGACAACTGAGGACTAGTACTATTAATAATGTGATATCTACTTGTGAAAACACATAATAACAGTGTGACAATTATTTCAAATGAATTGATAGTTTAAGGTTTAAAGCAATACAGATTTTTATAGAAGTGCAATTTATGGTTAGTGTCAAGTTCAACTCTATTGGTGCATGTGCATATACTCTTTAACAACAATTATCAGTCCACATGATTCTAGCTAGATAGGACAATCGATCTGAGCTCTAAATAGTCTCAACAATAAAGATGACCTATATTTGAGACAAAATATGTCATAGAAACATGCACTTCTTGTCCCCTACACTATGTAATTTTGACACAAAGCCAACACAGTGCATGTAATTCTACTCTAGGGATTTTGTTCATTTTAAGTGGTGTAACGCCCTACTTTACAATAACCCCAAATGAAAACAAAATCTTCATATAATTATCAATTAAAAATAAAATTATCTATGGCTTTGTTGAAAAAAAAGTGATTACCCAATTGTGATTTCAATAAACTATCCAGATATAATTTAATGGTATCTTATTGATACATATTTCAAAAGTTTAATTTTCCAAATTATTTCATAAAATTTATTATGGAATTCTCTTAAATATTATGGAAACTATTGGGGATTGTACTTTTATGTCTAAATCCTATTTTACAAATTTATTCACCATTTCATACAATTTTTATTTGAAAAATATCCCCAAAAAAATTAAATTTTAATAAGCAAATAAGTATGAAGACAAAAATAAAAAAACCTAAGTGAAGCTAAACAAAAACTGATAAAGCAAACAATATGAAAAAATAAATCCATTCACAACAGAGACGTTAAAAGAAGTTTTAGAATGACATTGAATACATGACATAATAGTATCAGAGAAGTTAATGAAAGCTTTAGTAGAGGATATTTGAGAACATTTAAAACATGAATCATGAAGTCAAAGATAATAAACATTAGAAAAGGCCTTTGGTTAAATTACTTTTAACATTAGGAATTAAAAACGACTTATAATATGAAAGAAATCATGATTAACACCTCCATAATAGGTTATGACGCAAGTATATATTACATAGAGATTAAAATAAAAAGAGCTTTTTGTAGCTCCACTTCTACATTCTTAGACGTAAACAAATTTACTCTCTTAATGAAATCAACTCTAAATCTTAAATCGGATTAAGTTTCCTTAATGTTTTTCAAATGTCACATTGGTAGTGATTTTAAATTATGAAGGCATCAAATGATAGCTAAAGCAAACACACACAATTTGTGCTAAATAGTATGAGGATTAATCATCATCTCCTGCATCCTCAAAAAAAAATAATAATTGTAAAACGTAACAAACTTTTTGCAAGCAGATAGATTTGGTAAG
The DNA here is from genome assembly GCA_944989445.1 of Ampullaceana balthica. Classification (NCBI taxonomy): domain Eukaryota; kingdom Metazoa; phylum Mollusca; class Gastropoda; family Lymnaeidae; genus Ampullaceana; species Ampullaceana balthica. Next base: position 399,594 of record CALYLW010000796.1, on the reverse strand, counting down.
AATTCCCTCCCATAAATTGATTTTTTTTAAAACTATTAGGAACATTTCTGGAAAAATAAACTCTACCTTCATTAACAGCTTCTTTAGCTTTGTCAAGAGCAGTGTCTATACGATCCTGGTGGCGCAAAATGAAGGGTCTGATGAAACGATAGTACAGTGTATGGGAACCATTCCAGGGAACTGGCATAAAGCACCAAACAAGGAAAATGCACTGAAAAAGAAATATTAATTTATTAGTACCAAAGCATATAATTTTGACAACATAGAATTAAAATGGCTTTCTTTGTGTATAAATACTTCAAAGATTTCATTACATAATTTAGCACTATGTAAGCTCATATTCTGTTTTTTAACATTTAGAAGATTGTGAGGATTTTAAAAATTATTTCTATTTTTGGCTTTGATAAAAATGAGTAATGTCTTCTTTCTTCACAAAATGATATAATTTACATGTTATCATTTAGGAATAAACATCAAATTATTAAAATCATTTAATACACCATATTTTAGTATTTAAAGAGAAGAGTGAAATGGCAGTGTCATATTGAAAATTTGATAGTGATTTGATGGTCAATAAGATAATTCAAGCCCAAGTTATAGTAGTCATACAAACATGCATTTTTGCTAAAAGATAATTGTTAAAAATATAGAATATTGGGATGGTAATTTTAAACAAAACCAGGCTTCCAGTCTGTTATAAAAGCTCCTAATATATTTCTAGGAAGGTCAATAAAACAAATAAATAAGAAAACTATAGACAGCATCCTAAAAAAATTAATAAAGAACATAAAATATAGATTTTAACCTGTTAGCTGCAACTGTCAACAACTTTGATTTATTTCAAAGTCACTTATTTAAAATCAAATCTGTGTAAGATTAATTTGCAATATGATTATTATTTTTTGCCTTCAATTTTACCTTCAAAAGCCAGTAGAAAGGGATCCAAAACAGAAAGATATCAGAGAAAAACTCAACCAGGCTGAATACACTGTAGACCACCCAGTAAGTCAGCCATTTTGTGTCATCTTCCTTATCATGACTTTCAATGGCTTTGACACTACAAGAAAATCAATAAATATTTAAAGAAACACTGACATGGATCAATTAACGTACTTAAACATTTTAAAAATAAGTACCGTATATACTCGTTTTATAGCTCGTTCATTCATAAGCCGACCCCCCCACTTTTGGAAGGGAAAAGTATTAAAAGTGTATAACCCGATCACAAGCCGACCCCCCAAAAATAATAGGACAGCTTTAAAAAATGGTACATATTTTTTTAAAACTACAAGCTAAATCGGTCATTATGATTTTTTACTTTGTACTGCCTATCTTTGTCTTTCTGCTCTTTGTTAAGCAAGAGTTACCAGTATTTAAAAAAAAATTATTTGGTAAACAGTGACGAAAGCGTGTACATTAAAATCTGTGGTTGAAAACAAAATTTGTAAAACAATTTATTAAAACGTTCACAAAAATAAATAAAATGATTAAATAAGGTAAGTGCTGATTTTTAATAATATATTATAGCTTCTGATAGAGCAGTCGAATCTTGTAGAGTGTAGAAAAGGACATTGATAATCTACAATAACAACACCGGTATTCAATATCCATGCAGAAATCACCTATGACCCGCTCATAGGCCGACCCCCCCCCCACTTTTTCCCCTAGATTTTGTCCGTAAAAGGTTGGCTTGCGAACGAGTATATACGGTAACAAAACTATGAATACTGATATCTTTTATCTGTATACACATGACTATCAAAGTAATAGTTTAATTCAACTGTCACGCTGAAATCAGAAGTAAGGTGATATGACTGATTAATGAAATGTTTTGAAAAACATATAAGACAAATTATGTCAAAGCTTGATGCATCTTTATTATATTTAAATTATGTTAAGACTGAAATTTACAATTATCACACATTTTTTGGAAATAAGTGCAGTTTAACAACTAGCAACAAACAATGCCTTATTAAAATAATAGATACTTACGAAGCATATGCTGGATAGATGAAACCAATGAAGTTGCACAGAAACTGAGAGCCATAGCCAACCATCAACCATACTATGATTATCGAAATGAAAACTGTAAAAAAAATATTTAAAGGAATTACATTTTTAAAAGAGTATGTAAGCTCAATATAAAAAAGCAAAGGTTTGAAAGCCGATCCTCTGACTTGTTAAAACATTACAGATATATATGTACAGTAGAACCCACTTAACTCGAGCCAGGTTAACTCGTCAGCTCTATTAAGTCGACGTTTTTTATTGGGACCGCCAAATTCTCTCTTTGTCTTTGCATGTTCTCATCAGTTAATTCGATTATTTTAAGTCGCCGAACCCTAATACCTCGAGCACAAAAGAGGGCAAAATTTGCCACTTAGCATTGGTTATCTCGATCCCCCATGACCAATCGTCAGCTTTTGAAAATGTTAGATGTGATTTTTTATAACCAAGAGAAGGCATAAAATTTCTGCCTCGCTGGTGACGTCACAGCCCACTTGCGTTCAGCTCTCAGCGCTGTGTTGCTTCTGGTACCATGCCAACCACCAGCTTTTGAAATTCTTAGTTATCAATTTTTGATAACCAACAAGGCCACTAATTTTGGCCTTGGCAGGTCTGCTGGAGACGTCACAGCCCGCTTGCGTTCAGCTCACAGCGCTGTGTGTAGTGTTACTAACTTAAATCGCCAGCTTTGAAAATGTTACTTATCGATAGGGCTGAAGCGATCGGTTCGGCTACTCGGCATCGGCCGATTTTCGTATACTCGGAGATACTCGGCAATCGGCCGCGTAAGTGATGCCGAATATTACATAATTGCTCCAATAGCAAAGATGCACGCAGAATCGCATGTCTAAAACATTTCGTTTCGTATGGAATAACAAAATGTACCGTGTGCAGACTTGTTGTCATTGGCAACCATTCATCCTTCAACCTCATTTTGACTCTATTACTACTGCTTTGTTCTCATTGTTTCATTCATAAGAAGTGGCCGTGTGCAAAAGCCATTGAACTATTGGTTAGAATTAATTAAAATGTGTCGAAGTTGAAGTTTCAAAAGGAGTTCCTTATTTTGCTTGTACATTTTTATAAAGTACGGTTCGTTTTGTCATCAGCCCTATGTAGGTCATGATCTGGAACTTGTAAACACATCAGAAACTTCGTTTCGGCAACAACAACAAAAACGGTAATATCGGCAAAACTGCATATCGGTAGACCCCTAAATTATAAAATATAAATAATTACGAGTGATAAGTTTAAGAATGACATCATCAAATATGACCGCTGTTATTTTTGTCCTAACAAATACTCATATCGGCAAAAAATATCGGTAATATTGGTAAAAATGCATATCGGTAGTCCCCTAATATAAAAGATAAATAATTATGAGTGATAAATTTAAGAATGACGTCATCAAATATGACTGCTGGTTTTTGCCCTAACAAATACTCATATTGGCAAAAAAAATATCGGTAATATCGGTATCTGCAATATCGGCAAAAATGCATTTGTAGATCCCTATTTAAAATATATAATATAACAGATAGGCCTGTCAACGGGTACCCGGGACCCGGGTACCCGTTGCCGTAAGATTACCCGGGTAGTAAAATTCCGCCCGGGTACCCGTGAAAATGTGGCTTCAATGTCTATATTAACCTAAGTTCGGCTCGCATGCGGCTTTTTGTGTTTATTTTACGGCTCGCGAAACAATTTATAAAATGATTTTTTTTCTCAAATAAATGCTGTGAAATACATGTAAGGAGAACTATCTGTCAACGGGAAATACTATAAATACAATATATACAATACTGTCTCGACAATCCACAATGTATTTTGACATTGGGTTTACGATTGTCGATGTTGTTTATCTACCCCCCCCCCATCCTCCCTCCATTCGATTGTTTCGTGTGTTCATTACAGCGTGTGCCTTGCCCCAAATTGATTTTAATAATACACCAAAATTTGTACGTTTTTAAAGTTAATAAATTAGTTACTAACAATGTAAGATGGATAAGGTCCCGTCCATAAATTACGTTACGCACCTAGGGAAGGAGGGGGGTCACACATTTATGACGAGATGGAGTGATGTGTTTAAGAATAAATGTGACGTCACATCAAAACGCGCACCTCTAAATAAAAGTTCCACTGAAATATTTGATTGCTTACAATTTATTTCATGACGTTTTACATGGATTTAAGCGTGTAGCGATGTTTAGAGTTCAATGTCACATTAAATACAAAATTAAATGACAATAAAGTTATTTGACACATGCTCATTTTCAAAAAGGAAGTACGGCTTTTATGGCGCAAAGCTTTGTGACTTCATATTGGAGGGGTTTCTAAGTTTTTGTGACAACCTGTGATGGAGGAAAAAAAGGGGGGGGGGTAAAAATCGGCCAAAATTGCTCGATGTCTTTTATGTACGGCGTCTAAGACGTCGGCGGTGTAGCTACTGTGTGAAATAAGGTGCATGGAAGGTGGCAAGGTAGCATTGTATAGCTGTAATGACGGGGAAAATTATGCCATGTTTCGATCGGGTAACCCGGGTACCCGTTCAAAATTTGTACGGGTACCCGGGCAGCATTTTTCAACAATATTGACAGCCCTAATAACAGACTACAGACAGTTTACCCACCCCCACTCTCAATCTCCCACACCATTGTTGTTGGTTAGTCCGATTAGCATCAAGTTACGGAAGGAATTCTGAGTCCATCGTAAGCTGAGGGGACGGACCCAAGGAAGATGGTTTGGAAGAGAATGGTTCGGGGACAATGAGGGGATGTGTAGGTTATACGGGGCGGGTTATTTATTTGTGTAGCTTGTAAGGAAAGTCAGGCAAGTGCCTTCCAAGGCACAGTATCGCTCAATCTGGGAATCACCGCAATACAGAAAAATACCATGTCACTAGCTTACCCGCTGTGCGCGCACTGCATGGCGGGCAGGAGTAGATGAATTTGTTATAGTTATGTACTACGGGAAAAAAACTGCGCTAATGCAACAAAGGGTTATATTTAAACTATAACAGTCTTTAAAAACGAACGGTCATAACAACCTTAGGAAAGAGTGAAGAAATAGGGTCCCGATATTCCGATACGATTCCGATTAATCATCCCATCATTAATTAACGCACATCATGTACACAAAGAAATTTCAAGTGCAAGTTAATATTTTGCCACCATATTGGCTTTCGTTTAACTCGATCGGTTATCTCGGCGCCATTTTTCATACCCCTACTCCATCGACTCAACCGGGTTCTACAGCATTACACAAAATAAATCTACTTTGCTTCTTAATGTGTAAAGATGCAATTTCCCAAAATTAATCACATAGGAACTAACATGTATATACTCGTTTGCAAGCTGGCCTTTTTTTTGGACAAAATCTAGGGGAAAAAGTGGTCGGCTTATTAGCGGGTAATAGGTGATTTCTGCATGGATATTGAATATCGGTGTTGTTATTGTAGATTATCAATGTCCTTATCTACATTCTACAAGAGTCGACTGCTCTATCAGAAGCTATAATATATTATTCAAAATCAGCACTTACCTTATTAAATCATTTTATTTATTTTTGTGAACGTTTTAATAAATTGTTTTACAAATTTTGTTTTCAACCACGGATTTTAATGTACGCGCTTTCGTCACTGTTAACCAAATATTTTTTTTTAAATACTGGTAACTCTTGCTTAACAAAGAGTAGAAAGACAAAGATAGGCAGTACAAAGTAAAAAATCATGACTGATTTAGCTTGTAGTTTAAAAAAAATATGTACCATTTTTTTAAAGCTGTCCTATTATTTTTGGAGGGTCGCCTTCAATCGGGTTATACACTTTTATTACTTTTCCCTTCCAAAAGTGGGGGGGGTCAGCTTATGAACGAAAGGGCTATAGATGAGTATATACGGTAGTTAATAAATGATATGCATAAAAAGGAGGGGAGAGGGTGTCATATTTCTTTTATAACACTTTTGATAATGAAATAAGGGTACAGTGGGACCTGGTTAAGCCGACGGCGTTGGGGTATGAAAAATGGTGCCGAGGTAACCGATCATCGAGTTAAACAAAAACCAATATGGGGGCAAAATATTAACATGCGCTTGAAATTTCTTTATATACATGATGTGCGTTAATGATGGGACGATTAATCGGAATATCGGGACCTAATATTTCTTCACTCTTTCCTAAGGTCAAGACCGTTCGTTTTTAAGAACCGTTTAAATATAACCCAGGGTTCCCACTCAGTCGGGAAAAAGTCGGGAATTCTTAAAATAATTTCCCAGGTCTTGAAAGTCGGGAAATAGTTGGGAAAAGTTATGACTAGTCGGGAATTTTTATATATATATATTTTTTTTTGCAGAAGTAAATGACTTTGATTACGTCTCTGTGTTCATGTTTCGATTCCATTTAATAAAAAAAAAGTTGCCAGTTTACAATTGTCTGCGCATGCGTTAAAACTAAGGTCAAATTTTTCGCCTCGCCTCGTCCCATGTGGCGTGGCATGTCACCGCTGCTCGCGTTTGCAATGCCCGTCGAATCGGCGAATTAAAAAAAACAAAACATATCAATGTGGTAATTTTAAGTTCAATGCTTTTGACGTGCAGGATATCTGTCACTATGAGACCGCACTCGAATTTCCTCTGTCAATCAAATGATACGTGTAACTTGTAATATAAATAGTAACAAATGCGGCCTTGACCTTATCAGAATTCGACCTACAACAGTGATGACGTGTATATTATATATACTGGAATATTAAGAAAATGATTTGATTTCACCGTCACGCACGTGTTAGTCACAGTCATGTATCTTACTGGTAACAAAGCAACAACAAACTTTTAAAAGAATAATAATTTTTTATTTAATTATATAAAAACAACTGTCGATTCTTGATACAAACCTTTATTTTCTTTTCTAACGATATTCGTTTATCTTAAAAAATAAAATGATTAATGCATCAGAAAATGAATTAAGTCTAATAAAAATATAACATGCACTGCGAAATAATGACGCGATTTTCGAGTACCTCTGGTGAATACATACTCAAACTAATTCACACACGGAATCAAATTGAAAGTAAAAACATCCAGTAATTTTTATTGAAATCTCGTAGAATCACACAATAGCCGGAAGTCTCAGAGAAAGCGAGATGTCAACACTGTTTTGAACTAAAAATGGCAAAGTGCATTGCTAGGCGAAGAGACGGGGATCGAGCTAACCGACATTAAGTTGCAAATTCGGCACTCTTTTGTGCTCGAAATATTAGGGCTCTGCGACTTAAAAAAAAATCAAATTAACCGATGAAAAAATGCAAAGACAAAGAGAGAATTTGGCAGTTCCAATAAAAAATGTCGACTTAATAGAGCTGACGAGTTAACCAGGCTCGAGTTATGTGAGTCCCACTGTATTATGTACATTTAAAAAGCCAACTATGAAACAAAAATTGATATTCAAAATGCCGGCTTTGCATTAAATTTATTGGCTATTATTAGAATATGCAAGTTACTAATATTTGCCAATATTGGTAAAAATTTATTTTGTATCTGTACAGTATTGAAAGAATTTCTTGAAAGTATTTGGTATGAAAATGTGTATTCTTCATTAATTAAACACAGAAATAGTAAAACAAAAACATTATTAAAAGCCCCTTTCATAGATAGCAAAAAAATAATTTGCCACGGTTTAGATTTTTAGAATAACATAAAGATGCAACAAAGAAAGAGATCTTAATCTAATAAAACTTTACACTTGAAGGACTAGTAAATGTAACCAAGAGAAAAGTTCATAATTTAAACAAATGGCAGCTGAAGTGAAAATAAAAATGGAGAGATCAACAGTAGCAATAGAAGTGAGTTGAAACATTGGGAGACTGCACAAAATTTTAATTTTTGTCTCATTGTAGTAAATGATATAAAAGAGGTATTAAATTGGATGAGTAGAGACTAAGAAAATGAAATGTGGATTGTCACCCGAGACAACTTCTTTAGTATTATTTTTACAGTTTCCCTCACTCATTCAATGGCATTACTTATATTTATAGTTTATATGCAAGCTATTTTATATTAAAATAATATTTTAAACAAATATTAATATTGAACCATTTTAAATAATAAACAAATGATTTAGGCTGGCTATGGCTATTCTGACCAAGATGGTAGCGTCACTTCGACGCTAGGGTTACTATTCTAGAGTTGCTATCCCTGATTTTTTGTTATTTCATGAGTTAGCTCCCCTTAAAATAATAAAGTATGGATTTGTGTTCATAGGCATACAACTAGATAATGGGAATCAAAGGGGTCGGGTTTGGGGAGGGTTCATAAACCGTTGACCAGTCAGTAGAGGTTCCCCCTCCACAATTAAATTTATATATAAATAGAAGTAAAAAAAAGATTTTTAAAAACCACGTTTTTAGAAGCGGACTAAAAAGAAGAAAATAATTTAAAACTTATTAGTTCAAGTACTTCGATTTAATATGACTAAAAACGTGGGGCGGGCGCTTATGAGGTTTAACATATGCGGTTCACTCATTCTCTCACTTATAGATCTCTCTTTTGCCTTCTAAATTAGAAATCTTTAATTTTTATACCAAACACCCACCCCACGTTTTTAGTCATATTGAATCGAAGTACTTGAACTAATAAGTTTTAAATTATTTTCTTCTTTTTAGTCCGCTTCTAAAAACGTGTTTTTTTTAAATCTTTTTTTTTACTTCTATTTATTTTATTCTTTTTAGTCCACTTATAACAACCTGGTTTTTAAAAATATTTTTTTACCTCTATTTATTTTACCAAACACCTCACAAGCGCCCGCCCAACGTTTTAAAAACATTGTGATGTGGTCACGGGGCGAACTCACGGATGTCAACAAAAGCCGACGGTACAGATGCTTTTATATAGACTATAGATAAACTTAAAAGTTCAATAATTTAATAACGGTACATTTGATCGATCTGAAATTTTGATACAATGCATTGTCATCCAAGATCTATCTGTGGTAAAATTTTCAGATCTCTAGGACCATCAGAAGTGGTTCAATTTTACGTTGGCAGATTTGAAAAAATCTTGGACAATCAAACAAACAAACAATGCCCAACAAAAGCGAGTTAATAAAAACGTGGTAAAAAAAAGAATAGAATAAAACAAACCCGTAAAAACGAAGTTTTCTACTATAAATCCCTTATATTTGAGTCATAATTATAAGTATTGATTATTTTCCAACGCCACAAATATTTACAGACTGACACCGAGTGATGTCCCCTGTCTTTTAACAGGGGATGGGACGTGAGGGGGTGTTGGCACGACGGTCGACGTCTAAACGTCAACTCAAACTCACGTGGGAAAAAAACAATACCAAACCGTGAATTTGAATTACATACCTCATATAAGGATAAACTAAAAATGCATTAATTTAATTACGGTACGTGCGATCGATCTGAAATTTTGATACGATGCATTGTTAGGTCAGACGGGTCAGTGTGCCAAATTTCAGCTCGATCGGATCACGGGAAGTGGGTCATTTTCGACTTTTGTTTTTCCGCCCGCCCGCGAGATGATGAGATGACGACAGAGACGGCCGCGAAGTTAATATAAGGGATTTAAAAAGAGAGGGGGATGGGGAGGGAGACCCCCCCCCAGCGTGTTCTTTTTTGCATTGCCGCGTTAACATCATAGTAGAAATTTTGGTTAATTTTTGGATAAACAAGACTTTTTGGTTGGGGAGGCCCATCCTGTAGTACAGACAAAGGATGAGCATGGAACCAATGGACTATTTAGTTTATTTTGAACCTTTATTCAGAACAAAGTGATTATTCGCACGGTTTAGACAGTGAGAATAAGGCTGAGCATTATCCGCATTGCTCGTCAAAGCCGTGCGAACAATGCTTGCCTATTCAGAAATAGTAATAGCCTGGAGGAGTAGCAGTTCCACATTTTCGTGATTCACATGCATGAAATGTGAGTAGAAATTTTATGTTCTCTTTTTGTACATCTTTACTATTTTCCAAAATTGGCAGGTTTTAAATATTTATAAAAATTAAGAATCCCCACCCATAAATTCCCAAATTTTGCACTACTTTTCCGGCCGCCACCTTTGTTAGATCTCATCGTTACAAAGATGTTCGGCCGGAAAAGACAGTATTTTATCTTATCTTATCTGTTTCAGACGCTCCTTCTATACAGAAGATTATTGCGTCCTACGCTTATCTATGGTTTGTGTTTAATCCTGCATTCTTATTAGAGTTTTAAATCTTGATAAAGTGTTGGCTTTCCTGGTTTCTTCAGGCAACCCATTCCACGCCCGAATTCCGGACGGGAAGAACGAAAATTTGTATGAGTTTGTTCTTGCATACGGAATAAGAAAGGTGTTTTTATCCTTATGTCTATCTGAGGGTTGTATTAAGTTATCTTTGTGTTGTATTTCTAAATTAGAATTAATTGCTTTATGTATGATTACTACTTTGTTCTTGGTTCTTCTTAAGGTTGTTAAGACCGCTCGTTTTTGAGGACCGGTTAACCTTTCAAAAAAAGACCGGTTAACCGGTTAGCCGCTCCGTATTTATACAATTTATACCATGTTTAGTGAACCAACAAGAGAATGGATCAAATTTTCCCATCGCGTGCGTCGTCGTTTAATTTGACATCAAAGAGCCCGTGATGTACCCACTCTAGTGTTGCTGTCAAAACAGCGAATTCATCCCCAACAAAGAATTAAACTGTAATGATATTCAATTTTTATATAATAATAGTATTAAAACGGCATATTATAAATTGTTGTCAAGTCAGTTTGTTTTTGAGGACCGGTTAATCATTTTTTAAAAAGCCCGTTTTACTGAAAAGAATATTATTATTATTAAGAAAACGCTTTGATTTTGACGTCACGGTCGCTCGCGTGTTGGCTCTGGTATTCTGCCGTAACACAACACAAAATTAACTCCGGGTAATAAGCTAATATACCACGTAATTAGCTAATATACCGACTAAATGAAGTTACGATTAACCAGTCCTGATAAAACGGAGTAAACAGTGATAATAAGATGGAATTTATTTAAATTAAATACCATATTTTGTTTCACTCGTCAACTTGCCAGAATTACGCGCACACGACGACCCCCCCCCAACCCAATAGGGTGGGGTTTAGGTGGGGTTGAGCTACACTCGCCATTTTCCAAGGCATGCTCTGACTCAATTTAAAAAGAAAAATGTTCCTTCCCCCAACCCACTGTAGATGTATAACAGTGGGTGAGGGGAGGAAAGGTGTCTCTTGGCGCGGTCTTGTATTGGCGTGTCAAAGCAAGAGGCTTCCTGTTACGTAAACATCAAAGACATTTCAAGCCTTCTAGCCTCCCCCCATCACCCTCATCCCTATCTAGAAAACTCCGTAACTTGTCCCCACCCCACCCCCGTCCCTTTGAGTTGACCGTGGTTCTCATGAAGCTCTCATACAGTGCCTCGACAACTAAGCAAATTAAAATTAATATATAAAAAAAGCATTCCTTAGCCATAGGCGAAGTAGACTAATAGTGATGACGTGTATATTATTTAGATACCAGAATAGGGAGAAAGCTATTTGAAGTCAACTCAACACAACAAAAACAGAACTCCTGGATAAAAAGCTATTACGGGCTTATTAAAGTTACGGGGGGCCTTATTGAATTTGCGGTTAACCGATCCTGAGTAAATAGGACCGGTCCTAATCCGAGGACCGGCTAACCGGTTAACCGGTTAACAACCTTAGTTCTTCTATCCTCTAGTGTTTCAAGGTTTAATGATTTAACTAATGGTGTTATTCTTGTCAGTTTCGAATATTCTCCAGTAATGGATCTGGCAGCTCTTTTTTGGATTTGTTCTAGTTTATCAAAGTTTTCTTTGGTGGATGGGTCCCATACAGAAGATGCATATTCTAATACAGGTCTCACCAAAGTGAGATAGCATTTTAGTTTTATATCTTATTTTATATTTTCTGCAATAATTTACTGAAGTTTAAATTTAAACTAATAATATACATTTTAAATTAACAATGGTCCAATGGACTAATAATATCAAATTCTAAAACTAAATCTAACTAAAACATAACAGCAGTGCTTTTTTTTCCGGTACACAGGGTACGGCGTACCAGCATTTTTTTCAATGTGGGAAAAAATTATTACTTTTATTTTAACGTTTATTATTAATTTATTATATTATTAATTTGTTAAAATTGACATTTAATTTAGTATCTTTGCAGTTGTAATTTAGCTTGCATCGAGGTGCGAACTGGTAGTTAAAAAGTTAGGCAATCCAGCACTGAGTAACGCCAGTAACGGCACCTATTTTATTTTACAAAAAAAACACTGCATAACAGTAATAGTTTAATAGACAATAGTAATAGTCGTCATATACATTATACAGACAATGTCAGACATACTCCATTTCCATGGATGTCAATTTCCATCCATGAAATAATGATACTAAATAATATAATTATAATAATTATTAGTTGACACTTTCACATAACTAGGATAGTAGTAGGATAGCATTCGTCATCTTAAGACTTTTATCAGCAATAAGTACTGATAACTGACACAGAGTCGGCATTTGTGAATCGCTGTGAAAGTGAAATAATTCTCAGTGAGTTGAGTTCAGTCTTCAAATTAGCCTTAGTCAAACCATCGCAAATGTGACTGTCTCCAGACTGGTCGGGGAAAGGTGAGCGACAGTGACAGTAATTACTAATATATTTATATATCCAGAGCATGGAATCTTACCAAGCGCGACATAGAGCCTTCTAACTCCAGTTTTTTTTTCAATGATCTCGAGATAATCGTTCAGCTTATTCTTCTCGTGTAAAACTTTATCAAGCCTAGCTTTAAAAGCCTCGAAATGCTGGGATATTGCGGCGGCCATTTTGAAAACCTTAAAAATAATATGTTTGTTTTTAGCCGACAGGTTTCATAGAATTGGCATTAACCAGTAGAGGGCGTTGTTGGTCTTAGGGGAATTCCGTACTAAAAAACCTGACGAGCTTGCGATGCAATTCAAATATTTATATTTATTGGGTATACAGTACACATCTAATCACACGAAATGCATTTTAAATAAGAGGATAATTGATAAAATGGGGAAATAACTCAGAAAAGTGTCAACTGTTAAGAGTAACAAAGAAAAAGAAACAAATAAATTCAAAATATTGCATTCATGGAAAAGAACTGACTCAAACAAAAGATGCAAAATACTTAGGACTTAGGAGTCATAATAAATGAGAAACTATCATTATCATGAAATCCCCATGTCAATGAAATGATTAAAAAATCAAACAAACCCCTAGGCTTTATAAAAAAAATTAATAGCGATATAAAACTAAAATGCTATCTCAAATTGGTGAGACCTTTACCAGGATATGCATCTTCTTTATGGGACCCATCCACCAAAGAAAATATTGATAAACTAGAACAAATTCAAAAAAGAGCTGCCAGATTCGTTACTGGAGAATATTCAAAACTGTCAAGAATAACACCATTAGTTAAATCATTAAACCTTGAAACACTAGAGGATAGAAGAACCAAGAGCAAAGGGGCAGTCCATAAAGTACGTCACGCTATTTTTGACTCCCCTCCCCCTGTCACAAAATGTCACAAATCTCGTGACCCCCCCCCCTAAAGTACGTCACACTTTCAAAAAATATTTTTAATTAAAACCTAAATAAATATTTAATTTAATACTTAAAATACACTCCACTATTAAACTCTATTAAAATATAAAATTTCCACTTTAAAGTAGAGATGTACCAGATTCAAAATTTTGACATCCGACCGGAGCCGGATTTATGAAGTGAAATCCGGCTTGAGCCCAAGTCAGTTTTGTTAAAATGTCCGGATTTCGGGTTTGTCGGAGCCATTATGAATATAAATAAATTAGGGATATACCAGCCAGTCTGATTTATGAAGTGAAATCCTGCTGAGCCGAAGCCGGATTTGTAAAAATAGCCGGGTTCCGGATTTGTCGGAGCTGGAGCCAAAATCCGGTACACCCCTACTTACAGAACTATCAGATTATTAAAATGACTTTAATAGGAGAATAGTTAAATGTCAACAGTTGTCACAGTTATTCAATAAAACAGTAACTCATCTAGATCGAATTTGAAAAGAAAAATTGCAAAAATTAGACTTGACAATTATATTTATACTAGCGTATCACCCGTCAAAAATGACGGAAGTTTTCAGCTGCAATCTATTTATTTTGAAAAAAATGCACTTTTTGAAGGGCGCCTACGGCGCCGACCTTTTTCAAAAGCCCAATTAACTTGTCCTTGTTTGATAAATACAAAATATTAATCTTTCTTAAATGTACAGTATTTTATAATAGGGGTTGTATGGCGCCTACGACGCCCCCTTTGTTTTTTTAATTTTATAATTAACCATCATCAAATCCTCTTTTTACATTGTTCCCTTTTCCAATATTAAAATATGAGCTAAAACATTGATGTCATATAATATTTTTTTACAGCGCATCTTTAATTTGCACACCTTCAGATGCATTGGTGTAGTAATTTGGTGCGCTGCTTTCTAAAATTAGAAGCGTCACGGACAGACACTACAGACGTGACATTGCAAATTATATATCCTATATAATAAAAGGCACGTTTCGGTCCTTTCTGTCCGTTCTGTCCGGTCATCTATAGCGATTGATCCTTCAAACACATATGACTCCTACAGCCAATCATATTGAACACGTTTACGCCATTTACGCGGACGTTCAAAACGAGTTATTTTTTGTGCAGTATTTCTTCCAAGACTTTATTTTGAGTTATGCGCATTTGGGATTTATAGCAAAAAGCTTTGTTTTTACGAGTTATTTATTTTAACTATAATGAATAGTACTTTTGACGCGATGCACATGTAATGCCGGTCGAGACGGCTGTTGGAGGGGAGTTACCCGTCCTTGGACGGGCTTTGTTGCTCGTATTTAATAATACACATCATTTATCTGCTACCTTTTCATTTACAATGAGTGATGTCAAGTTTTAGATAATCTTCCGATTATGCATTCTATTGACACAGGATAAGAAGTAGATTAGCGAAACTTGACCTCACCCAGTGATTAAATAAAAAAAAGGAAACACAAGAATTAAAATTTAAAAAAAAAGACTAGATTGACAAACTATGTCACCAAAGAAAACATTGATAAACTAGAACAAATTCAAAAAAGAGCTGCCAGATTCATTACTGGAGAATATTCGAAACTGACAAGAATAACACCATTAGTTAAATCATTAAACCTTGAAACACTATAGGATAGAAGAACCAAGAACAAAGTAGTAATCATACATAAAGCAATTAATTCTAATTTAGAAATACAACACAAAGATAACTTAATACAACCCTCAGATAGACATAAGGATAAAAACACCTTTCTTATTCCGTATGCAAGAACGAACACATACAAGTTCTCCTTCTTCCCGTCCGGAATTCGGGCGTGGAATGTGTTGCCTGAAGAATCCAGGAAAACCAACACTTTATCAACATTTAAATCTCTAATAAAAATGCAGGACTAAACACAAACCATAGATAAGCGTAGGACGCAATAATCTTCTGTATAGAAAGAGCGTCTGTAAACAGATAAGATAAGATATGTGACCAACTCTTGGGCTATATAGAATCTGTTTATTATGATCCTATGAACTATGCTTCATTCAAAAATATTCACTGGACATCATCTTACAACGGTGAAGTGAAGTGTTCATCCATAGTTACGACTGACATCAATCTTTCACCATCATCGTTTCCTGGAAGGATAATTGCAGACAGATCAACTCGTCCTCATCTAGCCACTCAACAGCTCCTGTATGTGCATTTTCTCTTCTGGCATGGGTTCTCTTTGCCTTCTAGAAGAGATTCTCAAAGGGCGGATGCGTTTTATCTGAGTTGATTCTTGAACAGTTTGGGTGGGCACATTCTCCTGAGCCCGAGCTCTGTGTTGTCCTGTTTCTTCAACATTGTTTGTGAGGCAAAATATACGTAACATACTTTGCAAAGTCGATCAAATAAGCTGGTACTTTGAAAACTCTTGTTGATCTTGGCATAATGCCATCAAATTTGAGAGTTTTTGCTACAAACAAGGAAGGACATTTATGAGAATCTGCATGTGCTCTTTCTGAAACTTTGAGTTCATCAATTGTTTGGTTGATTGGGATTGGAGAGGGAAGAATTTTGAAGGCAAAACTTTGAAATATGAGCTTCGTGCTTTGTCGCAACATTTCATGTCCTGATATTTAACAATTTGAGAGAAATATTGTGTGGCGCGAAGATGATTGTCAAACCATTCCTGATCCTTCGATATCAGTCCTGCTGCATCCAATTTAGATTTATGAACATCACATTCGGGAGATACGCATTTCATGCTATTTTGACATAAAAATAACTCTAATGTTCACAAAATTGATGAAAATTATTTTTAAAGCTATTTAAATTCTACTAAAAAATATAAATAAATTAGGAAAAAAAATGAAAAAAATAAATGTGGTACATCACAATGGCCTGACCCACCTCCCCGTGTCACAAAGTGTCACACTTTTTTACAGCCCCCCCCCCTCGGAGCGTGACGTACTTTATGTACAGCCCCAAAGTAGTAAATTTACCTAAAGCAATTAATTCTAATAAGAAATACAACACAAAGATAACTTAATACAACCCTCAAATAGACATACGGATAAAAACACCTTTCTTATTCAGTATGTCATATGCAAGAACACCTTTTCATTCTTCCCGTCCGGAATTCGGGCGTGGAATGTATTGCCTGAAGAAACCAGGAAAACCAACGCTTTATCAACATTTAAAACTCTAGTAAGAATGCAGGACTAAACACAAGCGTCTGTAACAGATAAGATAAAATAAGAGGATCCATAAACATGCTGGTGGTAGCCCAAAACATACATTTATCGCTATACAAATAAAAGTGCTATTTCAGGTGAATGAAACGTTAAGAGCTGTAAAAATGGTCATGGGCAATAAGGAAAGAAAATGCAATATTGTCAACATGTTCGTTCGTCCGTCGATACGACGAGGACCACTCTAGTCATCCGAGGGTTGTCTGTGCGTGCGCAGATGGCTGATTAGGCCGATCCTTGCACGGAAGGTTCGGGAACAGAAGGGACAAGGGACGAGTTGGACATCTCCTGGAGGGTTGACAGCATGGGCCTTTCGGGCTTGCCTCTTCTTTTCTGCGGCGGTGATCCGGTTTGCCTCGCATGACCTGGCACCTTCGTGGATGGAAGAGCGCCAGGTGGATCGGTCCATTGCAGCTCGTTCCCAAGTGTCTGGATTGATAGCAAACGCTTTCATTCAGGCTTTTAGTGTGTCTTTAAAGCGTTTCTTTTGCCCACCGTGGGACCGCTGGCCATACTGAAGCTCACCATCGAAGATTCTCTTTGGCAGTCTCTCGTCTGGCATTCGGACAACGTGCCGTGCCCAGCGAAGCTAGGACTGCATCAGGAGGGTGAAGATGCCGGGGAGACCTGCCTTGGTCAGTACCACTGTGTCTGGAATTTTGTTCTGCCTCTTTATGCCGAGAATCTTCCTGAGGCTTGTTATATGAAAGTGGTTAAGCTTTCTTGCATGGCACTGATAAACAGTCCAAGTTTCACAAGCATATAGCAGTATGGCTATGGCGGATTAAGGGGGGGGGCTGAACGGGCTAAAGCCAGGGGCCCCCGATGATTTAGGGCCCCCAAACTTAGCATATTTTATAATAAATGTGGACAAATGTATACATGAATTGCTGAAAATATGATAAATTAATAAAATCTCATCTATTAAAATGATATCTTTTCCCACACGATAGTCTTAGCAGTCAAAAAACCTGATTTGATAGGCTCAATAACAGAAATTATTAAAGAATATTATATAAATATTTTAAATTGCCAACCCCAAATGAGCTTTCGTGGCCGAATGTGAAGTACTATGGCTTATTGCATGCGGTGGCGGGTTCGATCCCCGGGTGGGGTGTGAATCTTTTTTTTTCTTGTGTTTTTTAATTTTATAAATTGTCTTTTACACTCAATTTTAGGATACCGGCAAAAAGTTATTTCTTCGAATTCGGTTTTTTCATGAATAATCATTTTGGATGAATATTTACAAGTTACAGTCTTATATTAGCTGCTAGCAATCATTTTATCTAAAGGTACACTGGCTGGATAGGGCCCCAGTTTGAATTGCAGCCAGGGGCCCCGTGCAGTGTTAATCCGCCCCTGCAGTATGGGGAGCACCATTGTCAACATACTATCTTAATGAAATGACATCCACTATCCACCTGAAACAAGTCCTTAAAATTATTTGGACAGATTAGTAATACCGTAATAGTCAAATTAGATAACCATGATACTATAAGGATTGGTGGATATTTTACTAAAGGTATCCCCCCACCCCCCACAACCCCCCCCCCAATGGATTGTTTTATAATAGTTTTAGGAACGGAAAACCATTACCATGCCAATGGAAAAGTTATAAAGTAAACCATAAGTTCTTGAACCCTTTCATTACTTAGAATCAACAATAAGTTAATAAAAGGCCACAAACAATTATTTTTAGTAGTGAGGGTAAGCATAAAATGTTTCAGCACAGAAGGGCACCAGGAACGGGTTCAAAATTGAGATGTAAAATGCAAATAGTGTCAACTCAATAGCAAGTGTAGGTTATTGGTATCCCATTGATCATGAAACATTTTACTGACATAGAGGATGGGAGAACGTACAAAATTTCTGTTAAGCCAGGATTTTAAAAAAAAACAAGATACAGAATCAATAATTCAAATTACTTCATAAGATAACTTCTATTGTCATCTTGCGATTCTCAGTTATCAGTTGAGTACGATAACTCTGTGTGAAAATGGAAGTAAGGGGCCGGCCATAAATGAAGTCACGCGATTTTGACCGATTTTTCATCCCCCTCCCCCCTCTTTACGCGTCGCCACAAAAGCTTAGACCCCCCTCCAATATGACGTCACAAAGCTTTGCACGCCTCCCCCTTATAAAAACTGTATTTTCTATTTGAAAAAGAGCATTTTCAAATCCCTTTTTGTCATTTAAGTATGTATTTAGTGTAAGGTTGCATTTTAATATCGTAACATGCGTGAAGCAATGTAAAGAGTCATAAAATAAATTGTAAGAAATGAAATATTTATGTGGAATTTTTATTTAAAGTTGCGAGTCTAGATGTGACGTCACATTTCTCAAACACACCCCCCCCCTCGGCACACATCGTCACAAATGTGTGGACCCCTCCCCCATAGGTGCGTGACGTCATTTATGGACGGCCCCTAATTACCCCAGATCTCGTGCCTCACACAGCCTTAGTCTATGGATTTGAAGTCGGGGCAAAGCTAAGAACATTGCAGAAGATTATTGCGTCCACAGACCTTGCTAGTCTGTTGCCAAGTGACGCAGCGTTCACAGTCCACGGTTATGAGGGTACCAATCTATTCCCAGCTGCATTTGTTTCCCTAACTATTGTTAATTAGCCATTCAGAGTTGGGTGGACCTAGGAGCACCCTATAGGCCCCGGCTAAATCCCTGCCTTCACCGAGATTTGAACCAGTGACCATTTGTACGCCAGCCGAGCGCGCATGCCACTAGACCACTTGGTTAGCTTTTTCTTCAAGAGTGCTAGTTTTTAGTTAGCATCAAACAGCATCCTTCTTCTCATTGATAAATATATGGAGGTTTTATTTCCTTGAATATTTGTATAAGTAAATTCCATTATATGAAATTTGTGTGTAAGTACATTTATCTCTCTTATAGGTGATCTAAATACATATCACAAAGGAAACTAGTAAAAACTACCAGGGTCAGAACAAACAGTTTGGAAAATGCCGTTTTAGACATAGACCTTGTATGCTAAGAAATAGTCACCTGTTTTTGAAAACACACGTGTACCGAAAATAAAAATAAAACATTTGTTAGCCGGCTCTATTCACCGTGCAGTGTGGTTAAACATGCAAATCATCATTAGCATAGGAAATTATTTGCTATGCGCTAGGCCAATGACTTGAGACTTGAGATATAGTGGCCTTTTTTGACGAATAGAATATTGTTTTCTTTTCTTGAATGAGGCTTCAAAATATACACCACTTCATTGACTTCTTTAATTATGCTAATTTGCCATGAGAGTGGACGCTCATCCGCAAAACCTTAGTACATGTACTATAATTGAAAACTGTCGTTGCTAAAGAGTCCAGGTAAACTTAAAATAAAATTAATGAAATCCCATCGTTTGGGTTTTTAAAAAAAATTAATTAAAATACATTTCTGTTATCCAAAGTCAAGGATTTCCATTATAAAATATCGACTGAACTAGCAATCTTTCATTATCGCAAGAATGTTTTAATCTCGTCTTTATGAATTCATTTAGACTTTAGACGATGGAATTTTTATTTTAAATTAAAAAGTCATGATTTTTTTCCATCGATTTTCTTTAGATTCACAACGTAATTCTGTACTTCTTTTCGTTGGTAAGAGCGAAATCTTGTGATTAAATGTTCAACCACAGTTGTTTAATTGGCTCAACATTTTGAACACGTATTTGGTGAAAATGTTTTAAAAAATAATAATTTAAAGATTCATAATTATTAATTTGACTTTTGATTGGATTCGAACCTCTTACCTATTGGATATCTTTTAATTTATTTCACATTCAGATCTCACCAGATTACCAGGATTTTAAAAAACAATTATGTCATCTGCCCTATCAGAATCACGAAGCTTCAGTATTGCCTTCCGCGCTTTAATCGTTGGTCAGTGGAGGGCACTAAAAACAAAAACCAAGGCAACCAACATAGTTGTTTATTGTAAGAGTTATCAAAGGATGTAAACAAAGAAGATAGTTACAAAATACTTTGTGTGAACATTTCAGGATCCTACAACCTAAGCAGCAAACACGTTGAAGAGATTAAAGTTAAAATAATATTATGTTTGAAGCTTATATATCGTCAATATTTGTTTTGGAATTGCTGCTTCCTATCAAGAGAAGTCAGTGGTCTTAGAGAGGGGTGGGGGGGGGGACAAATGCCACGGGCGGAACTTTGTTAGGGGCGGCAAATTCCTCGTCTTTAATTAGCTTCTAATAATGAATACTTGAATAAAATAAAGTGGTGCTTTTTATCGCAATAACATTTTTAAAAAACAATAAATAAAAACAAAACAAAAATATATATTTTTAAAAAGATATAAAGGAACTATTCTAAAATATGTGAACGTTACTACTACCAAAACTTCAAATTCCGTATTGGATATAAATTCTTCTAATATTAATGCAACTGAACAGGAAAAACCAAGAGGCTTATGCGGTATGAGAACGTGGCAATGATCTTCTGGTAACTTAATTGATTATTCGAATTTGAACGTCACTTCTGTTGTAGAAGCGAAAATTAGTGTACATGTAGGCCTACACAGAGGCGTCACTAGGGGGTACGGGGATTGCGGACCACACCGGGTGACACCAGCTCAGGGGGTGAAACAAAAAGGTCAAAATTTACTTATAGCTCTACGATTCTATGTCTCAAAAAGAGACGTCAAAATTTTGTCGCCTAAAAATGACGAAATACAGCGAAATACGGTGCGCTTGAAGCGAAAACGCTTAATAAGAAATATCGGTTAGCTTTGACCCGTCAAAACGGCCCCGATGTAACGGCCCCGGTCAAAACGGCCCCTGTCAAAACGACCCCCGGTCAAAACGGCCCCAGAAAAATTGTTTACATTAAAAAAAATTACATTGTTTTGCATTTTAACCTTTGTTCAACTTTTTCACATTTTAAGAAAGTGGTCAAATTGTAAAATTATTTCTTGTGGATTTTATGATATTAATTCTTCTCAACAAACAATTGTGACTTGCTACCATATAGAATAACTGTCATTAAATTGTTTCTAGTGGTGTTATTATTATTTTTTCTTGTGCATCCTTTATTTAATTTTTATTAAACGGTAAAGGTAACCTCAAAGTGGGAATGAACCCGAAGTATTTTTTAATCAAAATGTCGCTATTACCTTTTACAGCTTTAATAATTCTTTAATAATGTTGGCTTTTGAAAGTTGTATTCTTCATAAGATAGGGTTACTGTAGAAAGTAATGTGAGTGTGAGGTTTTTTGCAGTTACAACATTTGGAAAACAGACATACATCATATGATTTTTATACTTCAACCATTCTACTGGACTTTGAAATTTTACATGAAATTGTCAAGCAAGGACTATTTTACCTCACGGGCAGCGGTGGCGCTAGGTACGCACGAGGCCTGGTGCAACAATGACCCCGCGGGGCCAGAGTACTGGTAACGATCGCGAACTACCAATATGCCCAAAAGGTCATAATATCTCGATAAGATCAATTCTTGCGCAAAATCAGTAGTGCAATATCTGCCGGCTCCTTTGTTACTAAAATATATTTATGTTCACGTTTTATGAACAATTGTTTCTTTTCGAAAAATACCGTAACGACTTACGTTAAAATGCAATTTATTGTACAGGGCAATATCTCAGATGCATGTTTCTAATCGCATTCGCATGTGCATTGTGTACATGACTGCATGCAGTGTACTTCGACATTCAGGATGACATTCTCATATATCTTGGTCCATCACATCAGCGAATCACTTTATAATTTACATACGCTAATTAATGACAGGCATGCGGTTTGTTTTCCACTGTCAAGTTCAATGGTATTGTTTTATGTCGGCTGCAGTCATACAAAGTCCCTTACCAATTTCCATTCTCATAGACGAAAGTCCACTCTTCTCGCCTTCCTTGTGGACAATTCATTGATGAGGTCTTTGTAGTCCAAAGCGGCAGCAATGTCCTTTTCTATTGAGAGAACTGCCAGACCAGACCGCAGAGCCTATCTTGAGACATCGTTGACCTCAGCAAAATATTCTAAAGTCTAAGCGCGGGGCCTGGGGCGATTGCCCTAGCTGCCATCCCCAAAGGCCGCTCATGCTCGAGGTTAAAAAAAATGAATTCAAGCCCATTACATTTTTAAAGATATTTAGGCTCCAAGTTACCCTGCCAAATATAATATAGTGGAACCTCTCATAACGAGCATAATTCGCTCCAGAGTCTTACTCGTTAGCGAAACACTCGTTAAACGAAACATTTCCCCCCATAAAAATCAATGTAAAATAGTGCGTTCCAGCTGTAAAATACTCATTTTAAAAAAATAATAATTTAACTTTTATTCAAATAAAATTACTTATGAGTTGTTAAAGAGTGAAACAACTTGGAATATAATTTAAATTTGAAACAAAAAACGTAAATAAAAATATCAATTTATGACAAATAATTAATCTTTTTAACTTGAAATCTGTCTAAAGACATTTTTTTTACCGACGCTTCAAAATTTGACGAAAATGTGTCGTAACCGTTTCGTAGATATTCTTTACACTCCCTTTGAACCATCCATCTCCTTGAACCATCCATCTCCTTGAACCATCCAGTTTGGGCCCCCGGGCAAAGAAATAGTGTTGGGTCCCTTCCCCGCAGGGATAAAAAATAAATATACATAATATATATAAATAAACATATTCCCTTGGGGCCCCTATGCTCGTGGGCTCCCGGGCAAAATGCCCAACGGGCCTATGCGTTAAGACGGCCCTGCCTTGATGATGGCCGATTGTAAGTGCGCGCTAGATTAGCCACACTCACACCTTGTTCCCGCTTTTAAATGATTTTACGTTTCATTTCAACAGTTATATTTTCTCTCTTATGATTGTCTTCTTGTGTTTTTTTTATCCCATGAAAGACATTTAATCACAGGTTATTACACTTTGCACATAAAAAATTACGAATACTGTCTGAAATCAAAATTTGTAAAAAACGGATGGTCACACACGAAAACAATACGCTAACAGACCGTGCTAAACACATTAAAATGCATCGGGGCGGATTGGCTCACAAATGAATTTCCAGGAAAAAAGGACTTCCCCTTTCTGCGTCACTCGTTATGCAAAATGTCGCTCGTAAAGGGAGCAACTTTTTCACATTTTGTGCTCGTTATGCGAATTACTCGTTATGAGAGGTGCTCGTAATGAAAGGTTCCACAGTATTATTAATTCGAACATTGCTTAAAATAAAACTTTAATAAATAATGCCAGCTGCAAGAGAATCTTCTCTAAAATTAAAGTCATGAAAAATTAATTACGATCAAACATGAATACACCAAGATTGACTTCTATATATTTATGGCTACTGAGCATGGCCCGGCCGACAACATTGATACATGAAAGATTGTGACATAATGAAAAGCAGAAAAAGTCAATTATATTCAAGAAATGATATCTTTTCTATTTATTTCTAACATAAAAATGTATTTTAAATTATTTTTAAAGCATCAGCATAGTTGTTGTTTGTTGTTGTTGTTTTTTTTTGGGGGGGGGCGGCAAACTAGGGTTCTGTCCCGGGGAGGCACATACGCTACTCATTACGCAGTTGAGAGATGTACCTTCATCACTCAATTTCGTTCTATATAAACGCAACGTCAGGTAAGCAGCGGTAAATTTCCGTTAAGTTTTTCCTCTCTAGGATTCTCTTTCAACAAGTTATTTTTCTGCAATTTAACTCTAGTTCAATTGGCACATCATCAAGGTTACAAAACTGTTTCTGGGAAGGGATGTGTCACTTTCAATTCTATTCAGGGCTCAAAACAATTTTTTTTAAAAAGATATAATAATGATTCTTTATTTGATACAATTTGCATAGTACGTCACTTATATTTTGCCTCACAAATAATGTTAAGGAAACATGCAGGACAACACAGAGCTCTTCTTGAGCGAATCAAGTGGATGCGACAATTCAATGCAACCAAAATAAAGGACACCTTCAAAAACGTAAACATTAAAGACATAGAACCGAGGGCTAGAGAAATAACTTTCCGCCTAATTTGTAATATGACGCCAACTTCAGAAAGACTCGAAAACCAGACACTCCAGAGACCAAGATTCCCTCAGAGCCGTAACTGGGTTTTTTTGACGCCCTTGGCTAATTTATTTTTGGTGCCATTGATAATTGACAAGTTTCAGCTTTGCGACGTTTTCAATTGTTAGAAAAAAAGGAATTTCTCTTATCTTATTTATGACAATAATTACGTTAGTCTGACAGTGACAGTCATACAACGTGAATATAAAAAAGCAAAAAACAGGGGAACAATACCAATTTACTGTTTATTATTTACTAAATGATTCTAAATAAATTGGTGGATAAAACTGGATATTGTTGCGTTAATCCAGACTCAGCAATATTTAAAGTATCATGTATTATAAATAGAAACAATAGTGTCAATGTGTCATACTCATTATCTCATACATAATGTTAGAAACTCACAATTAAAAGTTAATTTAATTAACACTCCACTGATCCATTCTTATGTCCTATATGAAAGGCTCAAAGCTTAACTTTTTTGCTTTAATGTTTGCAAAATTAGTGATTATTTCATGGAAGTTTATTTGACTGATAAGTCCACGTTCGATGGAAAGAAGAGCTAGAGATGATGTGCATTGTTGACCTGACGTCAATCTCAAGTAATTTTTGAAAATGTTTAGTTTGCTGAAACTCCTTTCAGCAGTGGCTACTGTGTTTGGCATTGTAAGAAATATTTTCAGAGCTCGTTCGATATTCGGGTACGATTCTTGATATTCCCATGTAGAGAGAACATTAAGAAAGATCTAAATGAAACATGTCAACGGGTTTTTTGTTTTGCAATAGTTCAATCAATTGGTGTTAAACTATTTTATTTCAATTATAAATGGCTATTTGTTTATTTTAGGATATTTGCATTTGCCATTGCAAAAGATTGAAACGCTTTACCAGTCAGAAAATTAAAGTCTTCTGCTATATTTTTCAGAGAAACAAATATGTCTTTTACCTGCATCATTATTGAATAAATGATTGCAAAGAAATACATTTTGAATTTAACCCAATTAGGTCCTTCATCTTCAGCATGCTCTCCTGGCCGTCGTTTTCGTTTTGCTTTCCTTTTTTGAACTGGCTCGATTTTCATTTTAATACACGTTTCTTCAATTTTGGCAAAAATTATACAGATTTCGTTAGTTCTTAGATCTTCAAAGTCCTTTATATTAACAACAATTATCTATAAATATACTGGGCTTTGTAGTGCTAAATTGACTTTGTTTATTTTTTCCAAGATTAAATTCCAAATAGTAATAAACACAATTAAGTTGTAACTATTTATTTGTTAGTTCATTGATTTAGCAAGAGATAATGCGTCACCAAGTAAACGATTATCCTTCATTCAAATTAATACAAAAATAATTTGTCCCCAGTTGCTCATAAACAGCATTTACAGCATTTGCTTTGGAACACCATTTTGTGTCCGTATGCTTCTTTAGGCTGATTTCAGAGACTGAAGATATATTTTTCCCATTTACTTGTTGGCGAGGAGAAAAAATTGAAAAATGCCTGTATAGTTCTGAAAAATGTCACAACATCTTCATCAATGCTAGCCGCGTGCACACCTACCAAATTAAGACTACATGTATGTGCATTTGTATGATAAGAAGCGCCGCAAAGGCGACAAACATAATAACAAATATTATAATGTTTAAATGAAATATATTTAAGTATACTTAATTATTCCATTTTGTTTTTGTTATCGAGGATAAAAGTGTATATTTATTTAAGTAACAATTTAAAAATTATAGATTTATCCTTTTGAACTGGCGCAGGCCGGCGCCATTTGCAACGGTTCGGATGCCAAGCCGTTGTTACGCCACTGGATGCCCTCTCTGAAAATATTCAATAATGGAGACAGAGTGACGCCTGTTTATGGAATGCAAAGCAATACAACAAACTAATAATACACTAACACTACTATTAGTACTATTAAAAGCGGGAACGATTTACCCAGTAAATATGATGAAGCGATTTTCTTGAACACAATCCTTAGATATTTTTAACAAAAACATGTATACAGAATATTTAATAGATATATTATTTCGAGCGAAAATTCAAAATTTAACAAATCAAATATAAAAGAAAATATAAACTAATTTAAATAACAATATAATATATTGGCTGAAGTTCAAACAACCGTTGTAAATACGTGTAAATATATTCTATATATGCATAAAATGTTAAGGCATGAACAACTCCGGAAAGTGTCTACACTAAGAAATTCGCTCTTTCCTTTCTGTGAAAAAAGAACCAACCCCCCCCCAAATTTTTCACACTTGTTTTACACACCATGTCTATGGCTGTTTATGACACATACGACATGATACGAGCAACAAAGCCCGTCCAGAGACGTTCCGCCACCGTTCGGTGGCATGTTGTAACTTCCCTCCAACAGCCGTCTCGACCGGCATTACATGTGCATCGCGTCAAAAATACTATTCATTATAGTTAAAATAAATAACTCGTAAAAACAGCTTTGTGTTATGAATCCCAACGCGCATAACTCAAAATAAAGTCTTGGAAGAAATACTGCGCCAAAAATAACTCGTTTTGAACGTCCGCGTAAATGGCGTGAACTTGTTCAATATTATTGGCTGTAGCAGTCATATGTGTTTGAGGGACCAATCGCTATAGAATCTATATTATTATTAAACAATATAATTTGCAATGGCAAGCGTTATTCACACAGCTGTGGGAATATTGTCCAGCATTATTCACACAGCTGTGGGAATATTGTCCAGCGTTATTCACACAGCCACAGCAACAACAAAAAAGTTACAGTTATAGTTATAGTGACTTAAAATTAAAAGCATACTAATTTTTAGTCTATAAGTCGATAGGCTAATATTATTAATAGCCAATGCCTATTGTATTTAATTCGTAAATTATACGCTGGACAATATTCCCACAGCTGTGTGAATAATCACTCCGATTTGCAATTGTCACGCAAGTAGTCTCAGTCAGTCAGTCCTGACGCTACTAATTTTAGAAAGCAGGGAAAACCAAATTACTGCACCAATGCATCAAAAGGTGTGCAAATTAAATATGCGCTGTAAAAAAATTTATATGACGTAATTGTTTTCTTTAATATTTTAATTTTGGAAAAGGGATCAAAGGGAAAAAGAGGATTTGATGATGATTAATTATAAAATGAAAAATCAAAAGGGGCGCCGTAGGCGCCCTGCAACCCCTATTATAAAATACTTTGTGTACATTTCAGAAAGTTTAATATTTCGTATTTATCAAACAAGGACAAGTTAGTTGGGCTTTTGAAAAAGGTCGTAAAATAAATAGATTTCAGCTGAAACTTCCGTCATTTTTGACGGGTGATACGCTAGTAAACAATATAATTTGCAATTGTCACGCAAGTAGTGGGTAACAATTTTATACGTTCTCTTGTGGGTTATCAAACTTAAGGATTATAATTAGATTTAATTTTCATTTCTTCATAACTTACGCCAACCGCGTCTGATGCCCTATGGACCGGCACTTTGAGAAGCACTGATAGTTTAAAAAAATAAAATAAAAACAAATATTTAAAAAATAAAAGTCATTAAATAAATTGTAAGCGACCAAATCGTACAGTGGAAGTTTTAGTTAAAGTTACCCTTTTGATGTGACGTCACATTTCTTCAACCCCACTCCCTCCCCATCGTCACAAAAGTGTTATTCCCCTCCCCCCCCTAGGTGAGTGACGTCATTTAAGGACGGCCCCTAAGAAGTGCATTAATTTAATTACGGTACATTCGATCAATCTGAAATTTTTATACAATGCATTGTCATCCAAGATCTATATGTGGTAAAATTTTGAAATCTCCAGGACCATCAGAAGTGGTTTAATTTTACGTTGGCAGATTTGAAAAATTGTGGACAGACAAACAAACAAATCCACAGGAACGAAAGCGAGTTAATAAAACGTGGTTAAAAAAAGTTTTTTTTTCATTTTATTGTATCATCAAAAATGTGGAAGAAAAAATAAAAAAATATTTTTTTTTAAATTCGCAATGCCGCCCGTAACCGTAAGGCCTTCAGCCAAAATAAAATGTTATTGTAATTGTAATTGTTAATTGTAAAAAAATATTTTAAAAAAAATAAACGCCATGTCCGAAAAAGGGACTGCAACGGAGATCGATGCGAGAAGTTTGAGGTTTCCCTTGCAAACCACTTTTTCTTTTAAAAAAATAATTAAAAATTAATATAATTTTCCAATTTGTTCTCTTGGTTTTGAAGCCCATCGCCTTTATTTACTGATTACTTAACATTAAAACAGGACTTAGGAATAAGGAACCAAAACACATACCATCATTTTATTGTGAATGGCTTCCCCTAGTCCTAGGCTTCTGAAGATTACTGTTTGTTTATATTTCTTCGATAGGGAAGTGCCATATTCATATTATATATACTGTATAATACTAAAATAGTGATAGTGATAGTGTATACCAGGACCACCATTTAGTCCAATGTCCATTCCATAATGATAATGAATATGCTAGTGAGCAATATTAGACTCACCAGGACTTTTTGAATGAATAATAATATGAATCATGAATTCATCATCTCTAAGTCTAAGTTTGTGTAGCCTGTAAATGTAAATTGTGTAAATCCAATGCCTATTCCGATATTATTATTATAACTAACTATAACTTAAGTCTTAAGATTAAGACTTAATACTTAATAGTACTTTTACTTATACTTAGACTTAGTAGTTAGTAGTATTAGTAGCATTAGTAAACTATTACAAATAGTAATACGTTGGCGTTGGCGTCGTTGGTTGCATTATTATTATTATTCATTAAAAGTAGCCTATTTAAAAGAAACATGGGCTCGAATGCTGGAGAAAAAATCAAAATACCTGTGAGTTTGTGAAATCAGATTGCCAGATGTTTAAATTAATTCTAATTTATTAATAAAAATTATAATTTAATTACTATTAATTATTAATAGTTAATAGTAGGTAATCCTGCAGTTTCTACACATATATTATTTTACAGCGAAATTTAATTTTCTAGTGAGAACTTACGTTTTTAATTATTAAATTCATTATTATATGTTGTATTTCAGCTATACTATTACTATTACAGCGCTAATTTGTGAGTCTTTTTAATTCCTAAAGCATTTTTAATTTTTTTCGGCTCCGATTATGTAGCTTTAAGGGCTGAAAAAAGCCTTAGAAATTAATAAAACGTACAAATTAGTGCTGAAATAAGTAAAATATAACATATATTAATGCATTTAATAAGTTAAAAACTTAAGTTCTCACGAGAAAATTAAATTTTGCTGTGAAATAATATACGTGTAGAAACTGCAGGATTACCTAATAGTATTAATAATAGTATAATAGTAATAGTCTAGAAAATTTAATTTAAGAAATTAAACAGGTGGTGAATGTTGTTGCAGCTGCATAGATTCCTGATCCTGCTTTTTTCCCTAGCCCCTAGCCGTAGGGCCGGATACTGCCTATAATCTATAGCCTATAGCAGTGCTTCTCAAAGTGGTGGTCCTCAGACCGGTGCCGGTCCGTGTGCCATCCGCCGCCGATCCACAGAAGTTATCAAGAAAGGAACGAAAAATCAAATTATAATCCTCCATTTTCATCCATTAATAACCATATAGAATATGTCCATTTTTCGCCAATTAGAACATAAAATTAAACAAATTACATTTCGCTACCACGTCAGTACAGGGAAAATAGTGCACCGGTCCCTGGTGCAATCGAAAATTTCCTGCCGGTCCGCCATACTAAAAAGTTTGAGAAACACTAGTTTTTTTATAGCACAGGTTCCCAACATATGGGTCGGACCCTCCAAAGGGGTAACATTGGGTTTTATAAGAGGTCGCCAACTTACACAATACGTAAATTAAAAAATATTTACCGTAATGCAATTTTTATTTTAATAGTTTCTTGAGCTGATATGCTGTGAATAATGTTTTTGAAATGAAAGATGAACTCAAGTTGTTCCTGGAAGTGCGAGGGAAACATGACCTTTTGGTATATTTTAACACAAAGCTTGGTTGAAAAGAGTATCCTATTTAGCAGATATGTTAGAGCAGCAAAGAAGGTTTATTATTGAATTTCACGAAAATCAAGGGGCATTTTTATCCAAGCTGCAGAACTGGGGAAGAAAAATACATCTTTGACACAATGCCAAGTTTGAGAAACTCTGCAGTGTGGTAGATGAATATGAAGGTGAAATAAATGAATATCTGCAAGAGGAAATTACTGGGCATCTCAAATACCTTAAAAACAAACAAATTCAAGATGAAAGAAGAAGAAACTACATTGACACTAAGTCCATTCTCTGCTTCCTTTGAAGTAGCCAATATTCCCCCCAAAAAAACTAGATGAATTCTTGGATTTGTGGCATGATTTCTCAGTCTCAGCAAGTAACTAACTTGCTTAATGAAAAATTTCTCACACAATTCTGGTGTGCATGGTATGTATCATTCATAACAAATCGCACGATGTTTGCTTTTCGAAAAGTTCCTTTTGTGTCTGCATATCGCATCAAGAGAAATAAATTTAATTGAATGTTGAGAATGACATAGGTTTGGAGTTAATAAAAACTCACTGCAAATTTTGGGGCTGGTTAGAAACGAGAAATTTCAACCATTGCAATAAAGTAATTATTAAACAAATTTAAAATAACATTACATTAAAAACCCATTTTCGTTGTTCTTAAAATACCTAAGTAAAAATTTTCATTTGTATCGGGGGTAGCGGGTCACTTAACTTTTATAAAAAGGGGTCACCCCCCAAAAAAGGTTGGGAACCTGTGGTCTATAGCCTATAGTCACTATCGTCTATAGTATTATAATATAGCCGTAGAGGGCCCTAGACTTAGACCCAGTGCTTTTTTTCTAGTAGAACGCACCTGTTATGGCATTCCGGAACCTTTTTTTCCACTGACTATTTTATATTACTACCTGGAATGATAAGTCTTACTGCTTTTTCAGGTTGTGTAAGCCTGTGGCTACACTGGAGCTGAAATTTGACACTGCAGTATACGGCCGTGTGCGCTTCAGAAAAAATATTTTTTAGTGGGGCTACACTGCACAAAATATTTTTATACCACCGTTTTTCATTGAGCAAGTGTAGCCATGCACACTGTGTTATGGCATTTGTTTTTTTCAAAAGGTATGGCCGTATACGGTAGTGTCGCATTCCGGCACCAGTGTAGCCACAGCCTTAGGCTAAATATACGTTCCGGTACCTTTTTTTAAATTGAAAAAATGCACTGCTCAGACCTAGGCCTAGGGTACCCTCAGTTAACTCAGTAAAAAAAAAGTGGAGTCAGATTATCAAAGAATTAAATTAAAGATATAAGCCTATTTAACTATATGATATATATGATTTATTAGTTGAATTAACATATTCTTTTATAAACTAATTCCTGACATCAATAGTTAGGTAATCATTACAGAGTATAGATTATAATAGATAGTATTATAGTATGGTGTCTGAAACTATTACAATGTATTTATTTCTATTAAATATATATTTATCTTGTACTTAAATTCCTGTTTAATTTTTTTTTCTTAAATGTTGAAAAGTTTAATTAAAACTTATTTAAGAATTAGGATAAAATTAACAAGCCCTGTTCAAAATCCTCCACCCTCCCCTTTAAACATTCTTTCATTTCTGCATCATGTGATACCTAACTTGTGGTTGTTCTAATTCAAAGGACATGTGACAGATAATATTGATTTCTGCAGGCACCTGGTCAAAAGAGTGCACGACGAAAAAGAGCGTCAAAACAAGGTCGTAGACATAAAAATGCTGACATAAGAAAGAGTGCTCTAATCTGCCGACAAAAGAGCGCAGACTTAAGAGCACAAACTAAAAAGTAGTTTAAAAATTGGAAACAAGAAAATTAACTCGAATGAGGCGGCATCACCAATATATGAATATGGCTACAAATCACAAGATACAGATCAATTGAGGTCCCATTTATTTAACTAATAACACATAAAAAAGATTCTATGTTAGGCAAATAGTTAGAATTATAAACTGAAATGATATGTCTCAAAAGAAGTGACAGTTCAGTCTATAGCAGTTTTATTAACAGTGGCATGTATCTTTCTAAGTTGTGGGATATGCCGTGAGGCAGTCAATCATTGAAACATTAACATAGGTTGGAACAATTATCTGCGCTCTTTTGTAAGTGCTCCTTCCTTTCTTGCTGCTCTTTTGTCATGTGCTCTTTTGACGGGTCACTGTCTTAGAAAACTTAAATGTATATGTACTAAAACTACATTCTAATGTAAGAATTGGGATATACAAGATTTCAGAAGCTAGAAATCAAAATAACTTTGTTCATCCCACAAACATGTAGTTACACTCTCAAAATGTGAAAAGCTGGATGAAGATGGCACAAAAGAAACTTAAAAGACAGTGTGAAAGTAGCAGTGCCATACTTCCTTTATATCTACATAAATTTATGTTCAGAAATGCCAACAGTGAAGGCAATGTTTTTGCTAAATTTCTGAGTACAATAGCAGACAATTGCCCTTTTAAAGAATTCTCATAAACTTTTTTAAAATTGAATGCATTTTCAATTTTGTTTATTAGTAAGTATTTATTATATTTGTTGACCTCAACTTCATTAAAAAAAACAGATAGTTAAGTAAAAAGTAATTTATAAAAATATAAATAATAGTTGCATACTATATGCTACAATATATGTACAATTTAGAACTAAAATATTCATTTTTTCTAAGTATTTTTTTAACAACTCCAAATTAACCAATGGTAAATTAAATGGTAAATAGTCTCCGAGTGATCTCTCCATTTTGTTTTGCTCTGCCCTAGTGTCAGACTGTTTAACCTGTAAGTTGATTTTCTAAAGAAATTTTTCAAGCCCAAGCCATGTTCACATAAAATTCTACTGATATTGCTCCCTCAACAAAAAAAAACCCTTCTACTCCCCATCTTTGGGAAATGACTAGTGTATAATTTATTATTATTATATTTCAGTAATTAATGCCAGTAATAATTTATTTTCTTTATGAATCAGAGAGGACAAATTGAGTCATTAACAAAAATAATTATCATATATCTATCTAGAGAAAGACATAGGTAGAAATATAGATATATTGACTTGTGGGTTTTTCTTTTTTTTTAAATGCTAAAAATATTAATATAATGTATTATATTTTAAAAAAACAGTTGCACATCTTTTAAAGAAAAGCATTATGTCAACACCAAACAGAACAGATATTTAGAAAAACCTGCTTGTGATATATCACATGACTGGAGTAAAAGGCAAACAAAAATGGATGTTAACTATCTTATAAAAATATAAAGGATTTTAAAATATATATATTTCTTTTATTTTTGAATATTTTTTTGCAGTATGATGCAATTGAAGAACACATACTGTGTTCCATTTGCCTGTCTGTGATTAGAGGTGCTGTTTTAACTCCCTGTGGTCATCGTTATTGCTGTCGTTGTATAACAGAATGGGTCGGACTGAAGCATAACTGCCCATGTTGTAACAGTGATTTGACAGCTCCTCAGTTTTATTGTGATGTGCAATTTGATTCCTTAGTTGGTTTGTTGGGTTTTTTTTTATGTTAAGTTTTGGACTCTTTAATATTTGTCTTTGTACAGTTAAAATTCAAATACATATTTAAATTTATTTTAAAAATTAATTTAAAAGAATCGATAATATCCTTTAAAAAATTTATAAGCAATATTTGATAGTGTTGAAAAACTATCTTTTGACTAACTCTAAATTGGAAGATAGATTTTGATCCAGCATACACAAAGGTTTATGGCTTGATAAACTTCATCTTTATACTGTACTTTTTCCATGAACAGAGAATTTTATTATCTTCAAAGTGAAATAAAGGCTAGTAATGAGGCCCAATAATGAGAAACTCATTTTAAGTCTATGTTCAAATGTTTAGCTCATAACTTATTTTTTAAAGTTTGTCTCTCTCCACACGCCTTAGGTAAGGCTGTAGTTCTATGTAATAATTAAGCAACCGCACTGAAAACTTTAAAAAAGACATCAAGTTTACAACTCATTCAATTTAAAGCCATGACAGGTTAGAAACAAAAGTTATTAACAAGTCAGTTGAGAGAATTAGTTTTTTTTTAAAAGTACAAATCAAAATAATTGATGGCATTTTATTGATAGATGATGTCCTAAAACAAAGAGACCAAGCTGAAGAAGCCTTTTTTGACCAAATGTTTCATCCAGGTGATATATTATTTTTCTTATGTATAAAAAATGAGACACAAATTAGGTGATATATTGATTTATTACTTTAGGTTATAATCATTTTATACCACTTTGAAAAATGTCTATTAGTGCCTGTAGATTTGATGAAATTTAAAACAAAATCTCGTTGGGCAGAGTAAGTAAATTATTTTTTGATATTGATACATTATTTAAGATATCTTTATTATAAGAGTTAAGGACATTAGCGATGATAAAAATAGGTTCAGAAAGTTTACTAATGCTATTGGCAAACCATCTGCAAGCGTCAAAGACTGATTATCATTATCATGCAGCTCACACTTTTTTTTCATAATCAGATCTATAAAATTTAACATCTTAGTCTTAGGCATTAAAATTATCAAAGTAGACACTATTCTGATACTGGATTTGAATAATGAGACTATACTTAACTAAAAGACACTATTATGAGAAGATTTAAGTATGGTATACATAACTATTTTTGATTAAATTATAATCTCTGATGAATTCATTATGCTACATTTATTTTAAAGAAGTTTGTTACAGTTTTATTTTTAGTGTTAAGAATGTTTTGTACATTGACACAGATAAAGAAACGAAATAGCCAAAAGATTTTACATATCTTTTTATTTAAATGTAATTTTTTTAAGCCGTCACAGATATTCCCAACAAATCTCCATTTGAGGAAATACTTAAGAGTGAGTGAAATTTTTTTTAAATGTTTTTATTATACAATAATTGCATTATTAGTTTTCTTTAAATAGATATAAGTAATTTTAGACAGGACAGCCTAGAAACTAATTGAAACTTAATGTTTTAAAAGTAGATCTATAAAAATAACATACACATCTCTTAACAATGTAGACTTGATTAGATTTTTTTATGTAGTAAATACTCCCGTCATAGCTTATGCTTTGTTATTTTCAAAATCAGAAGTATAACCTAAAATTATTTTATTTTGCTGGATAATTAAGTTTATTGTCAGCAGCAGAAGATTTTTAGGATAAGCAAAACCACAGCACCCTTTTATTTTAAGTTTCAGATGGGTGTTTTATTTTTGCTAGCATCACTAACTTACATTTTACATTAAAAATGTGTTAACTGAGAATGAAATGAACCCACCAGGAAGAAATTATAGTTTAACTTCAAAAGTTGTATAAAGCAAAGACCAGAGCTGTCACTAGGGTTTTTGTCATCCCATTAAGGTTAATTCTTAGTATTACTTCTCCTTTATTATGGATCTCCCCTTCTCTTATCCACCCCCTGCTTCTGATCTCCTCTCTTTAATATCTCACCAGGTCATTTAGACTGACTAACAGTATCATTGGTAATAAAAGTAATATTAATAATAAAATTAGTAATTATAGTGCTCATTTCTATTTCACAATTAGTTTCATAATGAACGCTCATAGCAAATTTTAAAAAAGTGAAGTCCCCTTTTCAGAAAATGCTGGCCTATTGGGCAAGTGAAGCAGCGTTCACAAGTTTCATTGTGTGACTAGCACAATGCCTAACTGATCTTTAAAGATGCAAGCCTGTCAATAACTTTACTTTAGTCTACATCTTATCAGAAAGAGAGCCTGGAATGTTAAATTTATTGTAGATTTTAAAAAGTCTTTATAAGATTTTATTTAGACATGTCCTCACATAGGTAATTAAAGATCATGAGAAATAATTGTAGGTTTAACAAGAGTACAGGAGGTTAAAATTTTCGTTATCTATTTTTGAAAGGTCACAATTGTGAGTTGTTAATGTAAAACAAAAGACCGCCTATTGTTTTAAATTATTTTTCAGATAAATTATCATATAAAAGCAACTGTTTTTTTTAGTTGCCACTAGTGCACTCTCAGCTTGAAGAGCCTCAAAAAACAGGGTCTTCAAACTACTGCCAGCAGGACACATCCTAACCAACAAGCCCCCTCAACTTGTCAACCTACCCATTGAGTATTATCTTATCTGTTTACAGACGCTCCTTCTATACAGAAGATTATTGCGTCCTACGCTTATCTATGGTTTGTGTTTAGTCCTGCATTTTTATTAGAGATTTAAATGTTGATAAAGTGTTGGTTTTCCTGGATTCTTCAGGCAACCCATTCCACGCCCGAATTCCGGACGGGAAGAAGGAAAACTTGTATGTGTTTGTTCTTGCATACGGAATAAGAAAGGTGTTTTTATCCTTATGTCTATCGGAGTATTGGTTCTGGGGATATTATTAGTAGCCACATACCTTCTTTTAGTCTGTTGATTCAAGTGTTTTTTAGTCAAAATTCTCAGTTGTTTTTCCCTATTAAAAAAAATAATTTAAAAAAGTTATTGAGTGTGCAGTTAGATTCTTTCGTATTTTAAAATTAAAGCTATCGTCTTACTCTTAACATTGTCTTTGGGACAGTGAACTGGCCTTATGTTTAGAAATTGTTTTAGGAGTTGGCTACTTCCTTTCACATTCTCCATGTTCTGTGGGCATCCTGTCGTCATATCCTCTTTTTGCATTCAATGACTTTAACCAACTTTGTTCAAAATGAATTCCCTTTTGAGAATGCCACCTGATTAGGTCTGCACTCCCCTAGTGACATCACTGATAATTGCCTGATTAGTTTCTGTAAAATTTGATTAAGCTGAAATTAAATGAGCTTATAAATTCAATAATACAAAATCTTAAAGATCAATGAGCTTATTAAATATTTCAATGCCTTTTTTTAGGACATATGAAAACAAGTTTACTGTCACATCAAAGGTATTTTGATGTAAGTTAAAATTAATCTTAAAACTATGTCATTTTCTTGATAGATAATTTTATGACATCACAGTATTCTCACTCAGTAATATTTAAATTATTACTACTGAGATATTTATAGCCTTAAATAAACATTGTAAATTATATTTTTACTCCTGGAGATTTGCCACTGACTTTTATTTCCCAATGTTGTGAAAACACACACAAAAAATTAAGAAATATAAAATTTTTAGGAATTTCTTTACTGAATTAAAATATTAGATATATTCATCTAGAACAGGGTTTGGACTAAGGGAAAGAAGATTGAGGCAGGGGTAAAAAATAAATTTTAATTATTAATTGAAAACTACTTAATTGAAAAAATCTACACTGTAAAATGCATCTATCATCTATTAAACATTTTTCAATTGCTCTTTTAATTTGATACTAAACTGCCCTCAGAAACTAAGAGAAGAATGTCACCAAAAGCTAGCACTTCTTGACAAGGAGCTAAACAACTGTGTTTATGCTGAGGCAGTACCCAATAATGCAGATTTGTTGAAAGAAAAGTTACAAAAAAATCTTGAAGAGAGCGAAAAACTGGTTGCAGATGCTTTTGACAGGTTGTCAGTTGTTTGAATTTTGTTACAATAATCAGACAAAGAATTACAACTTATTTTATTTTTGCTTTCATTTATGTTGAATATGTTCATTAACCCTACCAGGTCGAGTTACCGAATTTTAGGTAATAGATTTAATTACTATATAACGAGTTACCGAATTCTAGGTTTTTGGGATATCCCTCGAAGAAGTACTAAAAATAACAGCCAATCATCGTTAAATCTCACATTTGCTGCAAGATTAGTGTTTACAAATGGTTTTTTTCCTTGAATAAAGCAGTGAGTTAGTGATTACGTTGATTTTTAGTGTCCTTGAAGAAGTTGGGTATGCTTGCTAGAGGTGAAAGTCGCTAAATATTTTGTTTTACTAAATGTGTGTTGCGGTAATTATAAATTGCTGCGCGACGTCGGTTAGATATATGAGTAGCCGCGCAGCCACTCAGCTTAAATTGAACATTGAATAGAATGTAGGCCTATATCCTGCTAAATCTAAAAGTTTGAGCTCATTCTTACCACTGGTTTTCATGATACTAGCAATTTCATAACCCATGTACATTAATTTTTTTTTCCTGGGGAGGCCAGGTATGGGGGCAAATTAGCTGGGGGAGCTCAAACCTGGTAGGGTTAAGTAATAAAAATGGTATCAATGTCATATCATGGTTTGGGGGACAGTGCCTTGAATAAATCCTTATTATGGCAGGGGAATAAGTGAATAATGCCATGTAAAATTATGACTGTTTTTTATGATTTTTCTGTGGTAGCTACTGCCTGGATCAGAATTCTGTTTAAAAAAAACTTTTGTACCATTAGTACTATATCCCTTGGTTATTTATAGTTATTTATAAGTGTTGTAAAACAATAGCTTGAGATCTAATAAGATAATACTTCAAATGTGTCTACTTTTCCTGTGCTGATGTGAGAATAATTACTGTATAAGAATGGGTAATGGAACTTCAATAGCCTCCCCCTCTCCCAGATCTTATTGTTTTTTATAACATTTGTCTGACCAGTTTTCACAAATTACTTTTCTTTTTTCTCTTATATCAAATCTGTGTACAGGTTTTTAGAATCTCATGAGTTTATTATATGAGATAACCCACCAAATAATGGTGACAGAAATATATACATATATATTAGGGCTGCGGAAATTCTCAATTAATCGATAAAAATTTTTAACGATTAAATTATTTTTAACGATTAATCGACCCATCACTTACAAATTATTGGAAGTCAAAAAGTAACAAAATAATAATACAAAATAGCAGCCGATAAATAATAATTTTCCTGATGATTACAGGAACATTTTGGTTTTAAACTATTGACTGACGGGAATATTCAAAATGTTGATAAAGTTTGCCTATCATGGTTCTAACACTTCGCCTACTTATCAAACCAAATGAAAAGCGTATCAATGGTTGTAATGGAGAATGACACAGAGAAAGAAAATGACGACAGCTCTTCTGATGAATTACTGCGTTACAAAATGGAGATGAAAGTTCCTGAATCCATTAACCCTCTACAATGGTGGAAAATTAATGAATACCAATATCCTATAATGTCATTCCTTACCAAGTCCATACCAGTTATGCATACCAGTTACCTCAGTTTCATGTGAATGATTGTTCAGCTCGGCTGGTTACATTGTATATTAGACCCGCTCATCACTTGAACCAAATGTCAACACACTTGTCTTTTTGCGTAGTTGGTTAAAAAGATGATTTATAAAGGAGACATTCCAGTGTTATTTAGATTTTCAACAAAAACGTTTAATAAGTGTTACTTATGACATCATACATTTTATTTTTTGGCTTTAATCGAAATTATCGATTAATTAATTGCTAATTTTTCAAAAGTTAACGATTAAATTTAAATTAATCGTTAACAGCCCCAGTATATATATATATATGTGACATCCATCCATCCTCAAGGGACAATGGGGTTTGTCTCCTTCTCCTCTGCCCCCCACCTATTTCCTAGCTCGTCTCTCTTCGCTCCTAGCTGTGAGGCTGGCTTCTGTGACTTGAGTACCCTTGCGTGTTTTAGGCCGCCAGAGA
Source organism: Ampullaceana balthica (assembly GCA_944989445.1). NCBI lineage: Eukaryota > Metazoa > Mollusca > Gastropoda > Lymnaeidae > Ampullaceana > Ampullaceana balthica. The sequence continues at coordinate 359,087 of CALYLW010000796.1, read as the reverse complement.
GTGCGTTCCTCAGCAAGGCCCTCCCACGTTTTGTGGTCAATGTGCGACGGTAGCATGACAGAAATAATCTCCCCCCCCCCAAAAAAAAACAAGCAAAACATAAATATCACATTTATTAATTTAATTTACTTGACAAACTTGCATTCAAGCTACACACTTTAAGGTTATAAGAATTCCATTTACATAGTGCTTTCTCCTCCTTGATACTCGACTGCACAATTGTTTTCATACTCACGAACTAAAGTAATATTTCAAGATCAACAAAATTAAATATTACACACCAAGGGGATTACGATATTTTAAAGATTCATTTAGGCACCCATCTGGATTTTTACCTTGGTTATTTATGGTAGTATGGTAGTGTTAGCTTGGCATCATATTGAGAATTACCTAGAAATATATACATGTATTGTGATTTATAAAAATGTAATTATTTCAGGTATTTGACTGAAAATGTACCAAGCATAGAAGTTCTCCCTGTTAAAGTGTCTGTATATATAGCAGACAAAGATGTTAGATTAACAGATATTATTATAAAACCATCAGAAAAGTAAGTGTAATTCTTCTAGAAGCATTGTTTTAAACATTGCTTGGAAGTTTGATTATACTTAAGGATTATTTATTAAATGACACAAATGTATAGCAATAAAAAATCAACTCTTTAAATGTTTAATACTTGGGCAGAGAAAATCAATCAGGAAACCAATAAAGTAAAATGATATCAAATGGAATTTTAATATAATATCCTTTCTCTTTTTGTTACGTTTTATTTATCAATGGATTTGTGAATAGGGCATGATTTAATGGTTATTATTTTAGGTTAAAAAATTTTTTTTTAATATTTATTTGACTACACCACAAAGTTTGTCAGATATCAAGCCATTAATTGAATCTGCCATGCAAGAAAAGTGTGACGATATTATTGACTGGCTAGATGACAGTGGAATTAAACTACTCTTTAGGTAATTTATGCTCATTTTGCATGATCCTACATGTGGAAGAAAGTCAGAAGCCCCGACTAATGCTCTTTATGGGTCTTGCCGGAAGACCCTCTCATCTATCTGGCCCCCAAAGGGACGTAACAGCTGAGAAACCCCCCCCCCTATCCCGGAAGCGGTCGCTTCTGAAGCGGCCACCTGGGCATCCAGGACATAAAGTCGAAAATTGCTCCCACTAAATTGGCCTCACAAGGATGGGTGGGATTCCCTACTACGACCCGCTACCACTTTGGCGCCACCCCGGCAAAGCATACGGGTCTGCTCATTTTGCAATAAACCATTTGAATATTAAATTTGAAGTGAGAACCAGGCTACATTTAATAGGCATGTACAGCCTTGTGCTCCAGTTTACTGGATGTGTTTGTTGTTTATGTGCCTGGGTGTCCTCTATCAGCTTCTGTTCTGGTAGAGCTAAGTTTTTCATCATTCCAAACTTTACACTTGCTGTTTTGATTCCTGTTAGCTTGCCAATTTTTCAGTTTCTGTTCCATATTCCACCAATACCAGCTAAAGATTTAAATTTAATAATACGTAATTTCATAAAAAATTGAAATCATGTAAATGTTGGATTTCAATTGGCCATGTCTGATGAGCCATTTTGCATTGTAATTCAAACAGCTTTTTTGAGGTTTCAGCCCAAGTTTTTATTTAATTATCAAAAGCCTATCAGCTGATTTCTTACTAGGATAGAGCCAAAAAACTTGTAAATAAACCTCATTAGAAATTCACAATTGAAAAGCTCTAGCATTAATTCAAACACTACCAAATGATATAACAATTATAATCTCAGACATAATGGGGCTGAGACTGCAATCAGGCTATTAGATTATTAAATGGAAAACATGTAAACAGGGTATGAGTTAGCCTGTTTACATGTTATGCATTTACTAATCTCAGACATCTGTGTGAGAAACTTTTAGATGTTGACATGCTGAAAACTATTGCCATATCTTATGTCCCTGGGGAAACTTTGTGTGTGCCACCCTGCCTATGACTGAACTTTGTGTGTGCCACCCTGCCTATGACTGAACTTTCTGTTTCTTTTGAATTGTGTTCTAGTCCTCTTGCCAAGAGTTCTCACTACAACATTGATGAAGTCTGCAAGAACTTACAAAAGAGAAATGATGTACATTCTTTAAACTGGGACTCAAGGCCTGTATTCCAGTTTAACATGGCAAGAATCACATTAAAATAGTTTAATAAGTTAATGTTACTAAATATGTTAATTTATTTTAAAAATTTGTATGAATTATCTTCAAAAGAAGTATTTTATTTTGCTTGAAATGCATAATTATTTTAGGAATGTTTTGGATTAGTTGAAATTTTTTCTAAAATGTTTCAGCGACCTGGAAGTGAAATAGTCCTTATGAATGTTTTCAAATCACAGAGTGATGTCCCAAAACGATGTTTTGTAAATGTTTTTAATACAAGTGGACCACAATCTGTTGACTATTTTTCCTGCAATAATTGTAATCTTAAATGTAAGTACACGTAATAATATTGTCATAACAATTTAATTCATGTAATGGCATAGTATAGTTTTAGAAGTATTTGTTAAAACCAAGTTCAATATAATTTATGTCTTTTCTTATTATTAGTGCTTATTTGAAGTAAAATGATTTAAATTTTAACTTTAAAAAAAAATTGAAAATTTATCATAAAATTCCCAAAAATTGCTCATGTGTAGAAGATTATACTTAACTATACCCAGTGGCGTAGCGAGGGGGGGGGCAGGGGGGGACATATGTCCCCGGGCGCCACGTTAGGGGGCGCCAAAATGAGTATTAAAACTCATTATTTAATTTTATTTTGATGTAAACTGATGTATACGTTTGCAAGATTGAATTTTGGAGCTCCGAAAATATCTTCATTACAAATCAGTTGACAAGCATCATTTTGGCGCCCCCATTGAGCGCAAAGGGGCGAAAATTCTACTCATAAATAAATGACACATCCACAATGTAGGATTGCTGGTGGCGATTAAAAAAATGAGTTGCTAGGAGTGAGAGTAGGGGAGCAGTAAGAGACAAAGGCGATTTTTTAAAAATAGAACAGACAGAGACGACACTAAAAGCAACCAAAATGACTTAGACAAGAAAACGGAGTGGCTTAAAGCAGTGGTTCTCAACCTGTGGTCCGTGGACTAGAGGTCCGCGAAGATGTGCCTGGTGGTCCGCGAGCAAAGCATGAAATTTACGCACTGTATCATTCATCGAGAAAGACTAGCAAGTAAAATAATTAATGCAGACTTAAAATATATTTTTGATCTGCCCTAAATAGTTTTTAAATTTTATCAAGGCTCGTCTATTAAATTCTCGTTTCTTTGATTTCTTATGTTCGGATATGAATCTTGAACATTATCAGTTACTAATGTATACTGAAATTCGCGGGTTATCGGACTGATTGAATTACGTGATGACGTTAGAGAGTTTCTAGTAGAAAAAACTCAAAGCTTGTTGATCATGTGAACCATAGCTTATGGGTTGCTGTTTTGGCTTACTTGGCTGAAACTTTTGAAGAACTCAATAAACTTAATTCAACTCGGCAAGGAAAGCAGACACATTATATTACTCTCAGTGACAAAGTGTCTGCTTTTACGAAAAAGCTTGATCTTTGGAAATGAAGATTATTTCAAGGTAACTTTGAGATGTTTGATCAATTATACGAAATCACCGAGAAACCAAAAAATGTTGAAATAAATAAACAACTGTTGATAAATTTGATTTCTGGTAATATTCAATCAATGCAGGACCAATTTTAATTCTAATTTGGTTGTTTTTTAACGTTCTGTGATTTTTCGTTGGTTTCCAGTCCTAATCTCGCACACATTGTCTCATCAAATAAAATTGCCAACATCGTAATTAAACCAATTCATTGAACAGACTAGCGATACCACTTTGATTATGTTGCATCAGAAAGTGGGCTTAATGAAATTTTGGAGTATTCCGAACTGACTCAGATAGTTTTAAAAATACTTTTACCCTTTGCAACTTTGTGAAAGTGGATTTTCTGCATTGCTTACAATAAAAACAAAACATCTTTCGTACTAAATAAACTAATATGGCAGTCTTTTAATACCAACTACTGTTTATGTCTTAAAGTTTTTTTATAGTTAGCAAGTAGAATTAAATAAGAAGACTATGAGACTAATATAAATGACATTTGTTCTTTACAAAATGAAGCCATTACAATATTGTTTTTGGAGCACGCAAAACGTAGCATATTAGTATAGTTTTACTAACTACCATGTATAGGGCCTACTACTTATAGCTAGCAAAAATCTTCTGCATAGAAGGAGCGTCTGCAACAGATAAGATATATACAGTATAATTATAATTAACTTTCCAGCTCGGCAGTAGCACAATTTTTAGTAGTGGTCCGTAGCTAAGACACACGTTTATCAAGTGGTCCTTGAATCTCAAACTGTTAAGAACCACTGGCTTACAGAATGGTTAATTCTCGTACCTTTGCTGCATGCTGACTCTTTTTAAAAAGAAATATATTACTTCCCCAATTCCACTGTGGAGGGAATACAGAGGGGGAGGGAGGGAAGGTCTCTCCTCTCACGGCTTGTGTCGGTATGTCAAAGCAAGTTGGATTCCTTTTATATGAAGCATCAGACACCGCCTCTCTTTCCTGTCTCTCTGTGATCAAACTTGATCAGCATGATCCACTGTTAGAAAAACACTTGCAACATGCCCGAGAAAATCCAGGTTCAGTATCTTATTTATCAGCAGAAATCCAAATGAATTTATCCACCTACTTTCATGGACTGTAATGAATCAGCTGTTGAGTGAAATCATAAAAAACAAGTACTACGGTATCTAACTTGACTCAACACCCGATCTAAGACACCGGGAATAGCTTTCTCAAGTCATCAGATTTGTGGATGTGGATTTTCAAACTAAAAAAAACCCATCAAAGAATCATTTTTAGGTTTTATCCAGATACATTCCAAAGACGCAGCAAGCCTTGAAAGAGTTATCGTAGAGAAACTGGAATCTAATAACATACCTCTAGCCGACTATCGGTCACAATGTTATGACAATGCTGCTGTAATGACTGGGCATATATCCGGCCTTCAACACCGAATATGTGCCAGAAATCACATAGCCATTGTTCATCAACTGTGACAATCACAGATTAAACTTAGCAGGAATACACTCAGCTAAACAGGATCAAGATGTTATCACGTTTTTTTTAACATTTGAAAGTATAAATTTTTGTTTTCTCTCTTTCAAAAAAATCGCTGAGAAGAATTAAAAAGAGGTGTGCCAATCACAATGAAGAGGTAGTCTGAAACACGTTTGTGTGCACAATCAGAAGCTGTTAAAGCAATTTATGAAGGACTAGATGAACTGGTAGGGCTGTTGGAAAAATTATCAGAATATACAAATATGACGCCTGACACCAGAAGTGATGCAGAAACTTGGCTGGCAGACTGGCAGGTATATTAAACTTCAAATTCCTAGTTTTGTTACATTTCTGGAACATCATACTTGGAAAAATTGATCGAGTCCAGAAACGGTTGCAGAATCCTACTATGAATTTCAAGGAAGCACCATCTGATCTTGAATCGCTTGAGCAAGATTTTGTTAACATTCGTGATAATTTGAGCCAGGTTGCGGTAGACAATGGAAAGGAAGATGCGCAACTTGGGGAATCGAGGTTGACAGAAAGATTAGACGACATCGGAGGATGCCTGGAGAATTAACAAGAGATGCAGGACTTTCTACAGAAGAAGAAATTTCACTTGATATGAACAGCGTAATTGATAGACTCCAACAGGAGATATCAATATGGTTTTTACGTCTAAAAAATCTATCTAAACAACAAATTTGGTTTTTACTAGACGTCAAAACTTTTCTTGCTGAGACAAAAGTCGATACACTTCGTTAAAATTGCTTAGATTTTGCTAATTTATACGACACTGACGTCAATGGACATGAATTGTGCACATAAATGAGAGACTGAAAAATGCTTCTCAGTACCCGGACTGAAGTTCTATCGGAAACGCCTTTGGATCTTCTTGGTTTTATTGTTTCATTTGGAGATGACGTATTTCCGAATCTGAACATTTCACTTCAAATACTTCTAAAAATTGATGTTTCAACTGAAAGCTGTGAGCGGTCCTTCAGCAAACTGAACCATATTTTGTCTTATTTACGTGCTTCAAGGGGACATGATCGTCTGAGTGATCTTGCACTCCTTAGCATCGAAAGAGAAACACTTGAGAATATTAATTTTGACAACGCGATTGTTGAGTTTGCAACATTCAAATCAAGGAGAATCTCTTTTTTGTAGACTATGTCTAATTGTATAATTAGTAGAGTATTTTTTTTTCAAATAAATTGTTTACAATCCTATAGAGAATTACATATTAGTGTGTATTCTATTTCATTAAAATACCAGAAGCTTCGAAAATGAACTATATAAAATTTAAAATTTCAATTTTTTCTTGGGGGCTCAATGAGCCCCCAGAATCTTTTAGGCAGACAAGGGGCGCCGATTTTGTGTCATGTCCCTGGGCGCACATGACCCTAGCTACGCCACTGACTATACCTACTCCTGATTCAGAATTAATAGCTTTTATTTTATTAACAAATATTTATTGATCAAACAGGGATTTGTAAATCGTGCATACAGTGTTGCCATAAAGGTAAGAAATGGAGAGGTTTTTAACCAGTGATATCACTGTTGATAATATGTAAATTCTTTCTTCATGTTAAATTTCCCTATATTTAATTTGCTTACTTTCAATTTTTATTCTTTTTATTTTTCTGATGTTATTAAACTATTAAATTTCATTTCTAATTTTTATTTCATTAAACATACTTATTTTCTTATTTTTTAATAATGAAATGTGTTAATTTAATTAGTGAGTAACAAAGGGAATAATATTATTTTACTTCAATATTATTTCTAGCTAGTAGTCGGACTATTAGTTAATGTTACACACAATTTTATTTATTTATTTTTCAGACCACAGTGTGATGCCTTTTGTGATGAATCATGTTCCAACATGGTAATATTTGTAGTTTTGTGTGTGAATACTTCCTTGTCCACAAGAAAAGTTTGCTGTGGTTGCCCACATTAATTCTAAGACTTTGAAATTGCTCAGATGTTTAAAAATGTATGCATATCTTAAAATCGATAGGGATAATTTGTACTCATCTATTTTTTTTTCATCAGGGCGTGTTGCTATTGTCCAAAGAAAAAAATGTGCATAATTCAAGACAAATGAAATTTTCACATCCTATCAATCTGATAAACTGTTCATGATAACTACATTTATGATTTATTTACTTTTTTTGTTTTACAAATGTTAATTAAATACACCAGACTTAAAAAAAGAAAATTCAGTGGATTATTTGTATTTTATTTGAAGACATCTTAATTTTAAGCATTAAAAACAATTATTTTTACTTTTTAATTTTTAGGAAGTCAATTGAGATTAGTCATATTTTAATTACAAATTTTTTTTAAATATTGTGACTTATTTTTTTAAATTGAATGTTAATAATATATCAAAATTTACCATAAGAAAATGTATAAATCTATTTAAAGATTCAGTTGAACAAAAAAGGAAAACCACCTAAACTTTATCCAAAAGTTTTGTTCAAATTTATAGATCATGCAATACAAAATACACAAACAAATTGTGTAATGAAAACAATAAATTTAAGCTTTATTATTTAACTAATACAACAGTAAACGTCTGGGCTAATGCTTTCATCAGTACGTTAACATACAGTACTTACATAAGGATTAAAATTATATTTAAATTATTAAGACATTAAGATTTATCGAGACTGGAGCAGCAAAAATATCGGACTTTTTAAAAGCCGAGACGAAATCCACAGAGAGAGGGGAAGGAGAGAGAGCTTTGTATACTAAGACATTCTTATCTGATTGTTCCAGTGACAAGTGTTAAATTTAGACTTGATGAGGCCCTAAGCTATTTGAGATATGGGGCCCTTTATAATTCCAGATTTTCTATGTCAGTGCCAAATATGATTTTTGGATACCTAAAGGGTTAAACTGAAATATAATTAGAAGTGGATAGATATTAAAATATCTTTAACTTAAAATCATTTTTTCTTTAAAACAAATTGTAAAATGCAAATTCTGATAAAAAGAGACAAAAGTTATTTAAAAAGCACAATTTACGAAGGCTTATTATCTTATCTCTTGAAAAATGTTATATATAAGGATTTAGGAATTATATTTATTTAAAATATTTTCTTTCTTGCATTCAACAAAGCAAATTCAAAGAAGATATCGTCAAAGATAAACTGCGTAGTTTGTCACGTGCTACGAGACTGAGAGAACATAATTTATTTTGAGGCATTGTTGCAATAAATTCATTTTTAAATCCTTTATATTAACTCGTGGTGTCTGCTTGCTTGAGGCAGGCGGACGGGCGGTGCCGAAAAAACTTTGGATCGATTTTTAACCCACTTCCTTGTAAGCTAGCGAGCTAAAATTTTCCAGGCAGACTCGTGCCGATGATAAAAATGAAGATCAATCACATTTACCGTGATTAAATTATTGAATTTTTAGATTATTTTATTTATCTCTATGTATCATGTTAAATTTTTTTGCTATAGTATCACGGTGCGTATTACGTATATTGAACAACCTTTCCTGTCGCGCAATAAGGTGGGTATTTTATTGACAACACTTTTTATAAACATATTCCTGATCGGTGCGCATTATATTAAACAGGTTTAAGACACATAACTACAATTTTGTATTTTTGGATGGTCTTGCGCTGCGCATTATAATGAACATTCTTTTATGTCTCGTTCATAAAGGATTTGTAGTCAAAAACTTGTTTATTTTATTATCCTCTTCGAATGAAAAAACGATATTTCTTCAAAAAAATTTGCAAACATATTAAGAAACAATCACTACATCAGGGAATGCATTTTTTAAGAATGACAACAGTACTGCCCATTTATGTAAATGAGTAATTATCATGGAAACCCCGTGTTAATGAAGTTATTGAAAAATCTAACAAAACATTAGGCTTTATATAAAGAAACTTTTACAGATGTAATAAGAATATAAAACTAAAATGCTACCTAACTTTGGTGAGACCTGACTAGAATATGCATCTTCTGTATGTGGCCCATCAAAGAAAACATTGATAAACTAGAACAAATTCGAAAAATAGCTTCCAGATTCATTACTGGAGAATATTCAAAACTTACAAGAATAATACCATTAGTTAAATCACTAAACCTTGAAACACTAGAGGATAGAAGAACCAAGAGTAAGGTAGTAATAATACATAAGGCAATTAATTCTAATTTGGAAATATAACATAAAGATAACTTAATACAACCCTCAGATAGACATAAGGATAAAAACATTTTTCTTATTGTATATATGTAAGTACAAACACTTACAAATTCTTGTTCTTTCCGTCGTGAATTCGGGCGTGGAATGTGTTGCCTGAAGAAACCAGAAAAAACAACACTTTATCAACATTCAAAATTCGAATAAGAATGCAGGACTATAAACAACCCATGTATAAGCAGCGTAGGACGCAATAATCTTTATAGAAGGAGCGTCTGTAACAAATAAGATATGTGTAGATGATAAAAACACATTTTATATTTCTTGAACAATTCCAAAATTGTTTACTGATTTACTGCATCTAAACAACAGCCAACTGCTGCTCTACCAACAAGATTCAAGGAATAGCTAGCCCATAAAATATATTTCATTATTATTTATTGCATACCCTTGTATTTTACAGACATATTGGTAGCATTTTCGTATGATTGGCCTCGACACTTACCAAAATCTATTTTTCACTCATTTGTACAATAGTTGTGCACCTTCTTAGCCATACTTTTTCCTGAGTGGCTACCCATCTCTAGGAAAATTTTAAAAACTTTCTAATAGGTAGCCCATTATCTGATGAAACATACCTCACAATAACAGTGAGATGATCAATGGGATCGGTCTAACGTGGAATCTACTGATAAACTGAAGTACTCTGTAATTCTTTAAAATCATCCAAGTTGTAATCTCTTGTTTTAAGTGCCATAATTTGGATAAATTCATCACATGTTGTAACATAAAGATAAGATGTGACACGTGATCCTTATTCTCTATTTTTTGTTTATATGACTTACTATACAAGGATAAAAAATTTGCTATAACTTCGAGTAAACTACCATTGTGAGGAGAGCAAAAATGTTTCCATATCGCCTCTGAAAGGTAAACCTCACTCTGCCATAATAATTGTAACTTGCACAACGCGTTCAAGAATTTTTTCCAGCACTGGGGTTTATCATTTATCTGTTCTGATAGGCTTATATTGCAGTTAATTGTTGAGCCCCACCGTTTGCTTGTAAGATATGTTACCGAAATTGTTCAATGGTCGACAGAGTTTTCATGACTTTGAAGTATATAGATGTTGCGCCAATCACAAAATATTTAAGTGTATATTTTTTTTTGGTGGGCCCCAAAAAAGTGGGGCCCTAAGCTATAGCTTGTGTGGCTTATAGGTAAACCCAGCACTGCGTACAGTGACTCAGAAAACAGAAGTTAGAGCTGCCGCTGCCTCAAAAAGTCGGAGAGCTGTGTGTGTGTGGAGGGCCGCAGAATTGTTTGGCTTAAAGGCAATTACCATAATGGATGTTCGAGACAAAATGTTTAGTTCGATGATGAGCTTATAGCTTATTAGGGGCCGTCCATAAAGTACGTCACGCTCTGAGGGGGGGGGGAGGGGGTGTAAGAAAGTATGACACTTTGTGACAGGGGGAGGGGGGGGGTCAGGCCATGTGTGATGTCACACATTTGTGTTATTTTAAATTATTTTTTTTCTAAATTATTTATATTTTTTTAGTAGAATTTAAATAGCTTTAAAAATAATTTTCAAAAATTTTGTGAAACATTAGAATGAGTTTTATGTCAAAATAGCATGAAATGCGTATCTCCTGAATGTGTTGGTTCATAAATTTGAATTGGATGCAGCAGGACTGATGTCAAAGGATCAGGAATGGTTTGACAATCATCTTCGCACCAGCCAATATTTCACTCAAATTGTGAAATATCAGGACATACAATTTTGCGACAAAGTACGAAGCTTATATTTCAATGTTTTACCTTCAGAATTACTCCGTCTCAAATCCCAATCAACCAAACAATTGATGGACTCAAAGCTTCAGAAAGAGAAGATGCGGATTCTCTAAATTTCCTTCCTTGTTTGTAGCAAAAACTCTCAAATTTGATGACATTATGCCAAGATCAACATGAGTTTTCAAAGTACAACCTTATGATTACCAGCTTATTTTATCGACTTTGCAAAGTATGTCACTTATAATTTGCCTCACAAACAATGTTGAAGAAACATACAGGACAACACTGAGCTTGGGCTCAGGAGAATGTGCCCACCCAAAGTGTTCAAGAATCAACTCCGATAAAACGCATCCGTCCTTTGAGAATTGCTTCTAGAAGGCAAAGAGAACCAATGGCAGTTATTGCCAGAAGAGAAAATGCACATACAGAGGCTGTTGAGTGGCTAGTTGAGGACGAGTTGATCTGTCTGCAATAATCCTTCCAGGAAACGATGATGGTGAAAGACTGATGTCAGTCGTAACTATGATGTCCAGTGAATATTTTTGAATGAAACATAATTCATAGGACCATAATAAAATAGATTCAATATAGCACAAGAGTTGGTCACATAATTTGCCAATCTAGTCTTTTTTTAGTCAAATTGTTTTGTTTCCTTTTTATTATTTAATCTCTGGTTGAGGTCAAGTTTCACTAATCTACTTCTTATCCTGTATCAATAGAATGCATAATCGGGAGATTATCTAAAAATTGACCTCATCCATTGTAAATGAAAAGGTAGCAGACAAATGATGTGTATTATATATTTGTCAAGTCTAATTTTTGCAATTTTTGTTTTCAAATTTTATCTAGATTGAGTTAATGTTTCATTGAATAACTATGGGGCCGTCCATAAATGGCGTCACGCACCTAGGGGGGGGGGAGGGGGGTCACACTTTTGTGACGAGGGGGAGGGAGAGGGTTGAAGAAATGTGACGTCACATCAAAAGGGTAACTTTAAATAAAACTTCCACTGAAATATTTGGTCGCTTACAATTTATTTAATGACTTTTAAAAAAAAATATTTTAAAAATCAGTGCTTCTCAATGTGCCGGTCGGTAGGCCATCAGACGCTGGTTGGCGTATGCTATCAAGACACGAAAATTAAATCTAATTATAATCCTTAAGTTTGAGAATCCACAAGATAACATATGAAATTGTTACACTGCGCCGTTTGATGTTGACACCAAAGCATTTGTGATGTAACCGCAGCTCCGTTTGGTTCTCTCATGGCAGGAGTCGTAAAACTTTTTTGCCCGTTACCCCAAAATATACAAAGTTTATGTATGCGTTACCGACTCTAGGTCCTGCTCACATGACTCGGGGATTTGGGGGAGTTACTTTAGCTCCCCCCCCCCGAAATTGCTACTGGTGAGTTTTACAAGCATGACAAGTGTCTAAAATTGATTTGAATAGGATTATGTGTAGATATTTTAAGTCAAAACGACACGGAATATCCTTTTTCTTTAAAGGGGAGGGGGGATCTATTTGATAGAATTAAAAACGTTTTAAGTTTGATATAATTGTTCGATTGGTTTTTGGTCAAACGCCCCTGGCCATTCTAGTCTTCTAGATTAGTGCTTCTTAAAGTGGATGTCCGCGGACCGGTGCCGCTCCGTGGGCCATCCACTGCCGGTCCGTGGGCCTTCCACTGCCGGTCCGCAGATGTTCTCAAAAAAGGACAGAAAAAATTGTCAGTGCAGGGAAAATAGTGAACCGGTCCCTGGTGCAATGGAAAAAATTCCTGCTGGTCCGCAATACTAACAAGTTTGAGAAGCACTGTTCTAGATACAATGGTAAATGAGCCCATTTACAATTAGTCAAGTATTCGTTAACTTTATTGAATGCAGCAAATTCTTGACATCGCAATTCGAGAGGAGCACAAAACAACGTTTCTTCTTAGCTCAGTTTTTAAGGCATTAATTTTAAATATCACAGAAATGATACGGGATAAAGACAAGTCATGTTGATTAAGATTATTGTCACTCGTGTCAATATAAATGAAAGTAGGGTAGATTTAGGTGTCTTCATATAGTGCGTAGGTAAGAAATCTACATAGTTGTCAAATTTTAAAAAATGCATTTTCTGGAAGGAACCGGTTTAATAATGGGCATATGTTCCAAGCGTACACGTACACATGACGTATTTTAATATATATAGTGGATTGTAGTGGATGTTATATGTCCCAAATGAGTCTGCATTACCCCCAAGAATTCCCTTTTTGACCCCAGTTCAGGTTATTTACCTCTGTTCGCCGACCTCTTTCTTTCGGGATACCCATCAGTCAATTGAGGGATTTTCAAAAAATACATTTTAAAAATGTTATTTTAAAATATTTTTTCCTAAACAAAGACGTTAACCGTGATGATTAATAGTCAATGTTTAATTTGTATGCATTAAAATAAAATATAATCTAAGGATGTTCACACAGTTCGTTTTCTGAAGGCCGATTAAACGTTTTTTTTAAATGCTTCACGGCGGGTTACGATATTACAATGTAGATCTTCACTAAATAAATAATAAATACTTAAATTACAATAAAAGTGATTTGAAATATACTTATATTCAAATAGAAAATAAAGTTTTTTTTTGTTTTTTTTGTCAAAGATTTGTGACGTATTTTTGTGAAGTCGCGTAACGAGGGGGGGGAGGGGTCGAAAATCGCGTGACGTCATTTATGGACGGCCCCTAAGACAACTGTTGACAATTAACTATTCTACTATTAAAGTCATTTTAATAATCTGATAGTTCTTTTAAGTGGGGGTGTACGGGATTTCAGCTCCAGCTCCGCAAATCCGGCTCCGGCATGATTTTACTTCATAAATCCGGCTGGCCGGTAGCTCCCTAATTTTTATATATATTCATAATGGCTCCAGCAAATCCGGAATCCGGCCATTTTAACAAATCTGGTTCCGGCTGCAGCTGGATTTCACTTCATAAATCCGGCCAAATTAAGCTCCGACCGGATTTCAAAATTTTGAATCCGGTACATCCCTACTAAGTGGAAATTTTATAGTTTAATAGAGTTTAATAGTGAAGTGTATTTTAAGTATTAAATTTAATATTTTAATTAGAATTAGGTGTTAATTAAAAAAATTTTTTAAAGTGTGACGTACTTTAGGGGGGGGGGTCCCGAGATTTGTGACAGGGGGAGGGGGGTCAAAAATAGCAGGACATATTTTATGGACGGCCCCTTACTTAAATTACCTTTATTTTCATGAACTCTAAGAGACCTCCAATAAATGATGTCAATGATGTCGCGTGATTTTGGCCGATTTTTGACAAACCTTCGTCACGAAAAATTAGACCCCCATCAAATATTACGCCACAAAGCTTTGCCCCCGCCCCCTAAAATCCATTTTTTTTCTATTTGAAGATGAGCATGTTTCAAATCATATTTTGTTTGTTATTTAAGTACATGTATGTATTTCCTGTAGGCTGCACTCTAATATCGTAACATGTGGAAATCCATTTATAACGTCATTAAATAAATTGTTAGCAATAAAATATTTAAGCTGAAATTTTATTTTAAGTTGCATCACATTATTGATGTGACGTCACATTTATTAAACACCCCCTCGTCACAAATATGTGACACTATGCCCCCAACCCTCTAGATGCGTGACGTCATGTATGGATGGCCCCTAACTATAACATTCCTCAAGATAATTGACTGCGGCAATCTGATTCTGCCGCTTTTATATTTTATTTTGTTATTAAAACAGATGGTATAAATATATTTAAAACATTTATTTATTTTTAAAAAAATAAGCTCTTGCTCTGGTATTGATTTTATTCTTTAATTGATGCTCAGGCTACTGGTTTTCCATCCTTTGTTGCCAATTGTTCATCTAAAATGCAGGGCCGGATTTCCGCCTAGGCCAACAAGGCCCGGGCCTAGGGCCCCAGCCAGCCAAGGGGCCCCGGGGGTGGAATCTTTACATAATTTTAAATCCCAAAAGCCTGGCTTCATTATCAAAAAGCTTTATCGAAAATAATAGTATCTCTATTTATAATTCTCTTCGTGGTCGGACCCTGCGAGGCAACAAGAAGCTGCATGTGCAACAGAGCATGACGAATGACCCTCGCTCGGGTCAACTAAACACAGTTAACGGTTGACAAGCGAAGGTAGTGGAGGGGTGACCAACAATGGCCCTTGCGTTTTACTTGCGTTGTTCCTTCACAGAAAACGTTAGATTCGTAGTGTACTGGTTAACACATCCGCCTCATGCGAGGAAGGTCCTGTGTTCAAGACCCGGCGAATTTATAGTTGTTTTTTTTTATCTTATCATATCTGTTTACAGCCGCTCCTTCTATACAGAAGATTATTGCGTCCTACGCTTATCTATGGTTTGTGTTTAGTCCTGCATTTTTATTAGAGATTTAAATGTTGATAAAGTGTTGGTTTTCCTGGATTCTTCAGGCAACCCATTCCACGCCCGAATTCCGGACGGGAAGAAGGAAAACTTGTATGTGTTTGTTCTTGCATACGGAATAAGAAAGGTTTTTTTTATCCTTATGTCTATCTGAGGGTTGTATTAAGTTATCTTTGTGTTGTATTTCTAAATTAGAATTAAATGCTTTATGTATGATTACTACTTTGCTCTTGGTTCTTCTATCCTCTAGTGTTTCAAGGTTTAATGATTTAACTAATGGTGTTATTCTTGTCAGTTTCGAATATTCTCCAGTAATGAATCTGGCAGCTCTTTTTTGAATTTGTTCTAGTTTATCAATGTTTTCTTTGGTGGATGGGTCCCATACAGAAGATGCATATTCTAGTACAGGTCTCACCAAAGTGAGGTAGCATTTTAGTTTTATATCTCTATTACATTTGTTAAAGTTCCTTTTTATAAAGCCTAAGGTTTTGTTTGATTTTTTAATAACTTCATTGACACGGGGATTCCATGATAGTTTCTCATTTATTAAGACTCCTAAGTATTTTGCATCTTTAGTTTGGGTCAGTTCTTTTCCATGAATGTAATATTTTGAATTTATTTGTTTCTTTTTCTTTGTTACTCTTAACAGTTGACACTTTTCTGGGTGGAAAGACATACTCCAGTTAGTTTCCCATTTTATCAATTCATCTAAGTCTTTTTGTAAAATTTTGCTATCTTGATCTGATTTAATTGCTCTATAGATTATACAATCATCAGCAAATAACCTAACTTTTGTACCTGTTGAGATGTTGTTGGGTAAATCATTTATATAAATTAAAAAGAGTAAGGGACCTAGCACAGTTCCTTGTGGAACTCCTGAGTTAACCTTTATTGGTGCAGATTTAGATCCATTAATTATTACAGTTTGCTCCCTGCCCAAAAGGAAGTCTTGGATCCAGTGACGTAAGGAACCTGAGATTCCAAAGTAGTTAAGTTTTTTAAGTAAACTAAGGTGGTGAACTTTGTCAAATGCTTTTGAGAAGTCTAGTAATATTGTATCTATTTGATCATTTTTGTCCAAGCCTTTTGATAGTTCATCTATTAAACCTATTAATTGTGTTTCACATGATCTGTTTTTTCTAAAGCCGTGTTGATGTGGGCATAGGGCATTATATTTGTCAAGGTGGTTAACTATTCTACTATATATTATGTGTTCTAGTAATTTACAGGTGATACTAGTAAGTGATACAGGCCTGTAATTACCAGGGTCTGATTTATCCCCTTTCTTAAAGAGTGGAGTTACGTTAGCTAATTTCCAATCCTGGATCACTTTACCCTGGTTTAGAGAGGCTTGAAAGAGAACTACAAGGATTGGGGACAGTTCATTGCTTAGTTCTTTTAATAATCTTGCAGTCAAATCATCTGGGCCAGTAGCTTTGTTTATTTTTAAGTTTTTTAGGAGTGAATGTATACCTATCTCATCTACAGTTATGTTACCTATTTCCTCCATTTTATTTAAATTTATTAAAACTTCCTTGTCGCCTGAGGCAGAAAAAGATGATGCAAAATATGTGTTAAGGATATTAGCTTTAGTTTCATTATCATTATAGGTTTGATTATTTGAGCCTTTTAGTGTGGCTATTCCTGAAGATTCCATTTTTTAGATTTGATAAAGGACCATAAGTTTTTATTGTTATCTTTGGTAATTACATTGTTTATATATTCATTTTGGAGGTTTCGACTAAGTTTTTGTGTCAAGTGTTTAATCTTTAAGTATTTTTTGTGTATCCTATATGAATAGGTAGCTTTATATTTCTTAAATAAGTTCTCTTTTAGTTTGCATAGCTTTTTCAATCTAGAATTGAACCAGCATTTGTTAATTTTATTCGATGTTAGTTTTGTTGGAACATTCTCATCCATTATAGTTTTTAGATTTGTTTTTATATCTTTCCAAATTTCTTCTACTGGGCTATTTGTGTTAAATTTACTTAGGAAAGTTTGTTGGAAGTTAGCCGCTGATTGGTGTAGTTTTATTGAATTACATTTATTCCAAAGATAGATTATTCTTCTAGGTATCTTATTAATTTTAGTTTTTATTGTATTGGTGACCCTAACAATATCATGGTCGGACAGTCCTGGAATTATTTTATAGTCTAACACTAGTCCTGGTCTATTTGTTAGGAATAAATCTAGTGTTTTATTTTTCCTTGTTGCTGTTTTTACTATCTGTTCTAGGTTTATGTTGTTTATAGTGTCTAAAAAGTGTTCATTAATTTCTTTGTTAGTTTGATGGTTATCAATTGTATAATTTTTCCAATTTATATCTGGAAGATTAATTTTTTTCTTCTTTTTTTTTCTTCAAAATGTCTGTTTGTGGCTGTTCTTTTACCTCTTTATTGCATAGCATACGCCGAAGACTGGCTCATCATAGACAGTTCAAAGAACGGTGGGGGGGGGGTGAGAGTACAGACACAAAAAGCAGCACCAAGTAAGTAAAAACAATAGCGAGTAAACGTGAAGACATGCACACTTAGGTTGTTGTTACCCGCCTCCCATTTATTACTACCATCCCCTAAACATAAACTTTGTTTGGCCGATCCTAGCGAGGGTTAGTCATATTTAGGGTTGTTAATTGCGTGTTTTTTGTGTTTTAAAAAAAAACTGATTATCGATTATATAACTCCGATTTTAAACCGATTATCGTTTTACAGCTGATTTCATAGAAGTTAGGGGTGTACCGAATTTTGCCTCCAAATGTCTCGAAAATAAACAATGAGTTGGCAGTCCAAACCGACGTTCACTCGCGTTTTTTAAAATATTTCTTCGTGATGCAGTTTTGTGTACGTTCTTTCTCAACTTTCTTTTCACTCTCCATGAGGAAGTCCGCGGCGTATGCTACGCCGCGGGGCGTCTAGTAATAATTATTTTTACTACATTTTGCATACACTGCCTAGTAGTCAAGTGCACGGGGTTCGTTTGTGTTGGTTTGTCATTGTAAGCCGCGTTCTGAGCTGCTGTTGCGATATTGTGGAGAAGACTTAGGGTGGGTGTGACAGATTGCACCACCAGTAAAAAAAAACTGCACGACCCCGACTCCCCCCCTCCCCCATACCACACACAGGACAAGACACCGCCCGGTTTCAGATTACAGATAATTAACAGGGACCAGGAGAACAATTTTTTAAAGTCCATTGACTTGACCAGAGGTCAGGGAGATGTCACAGGTTGTTTATGGGGACCTGTCAAAGGTTTCAATGAAGTTCGTTTTAATGCCTTCAACTAGATGGCCTTCTACAATTTCACCTGCATACCTTTGGTCACCAATATAGTGACAGGGAAAATGTTAGATCGGGGAATAGGAAGCCAGGGAGGCAAGAGAGAAGACAGGGTGCCACGAGTCGAAGCCAGGGAGCCACCGAATAGAGTGCCAGAGTGTCGAGGGAAGCAGTACGGAACAGAGACGCTTCACGCCGGACCAGGTAACACTTTTCTTTTCATATTTTAGTCCTTTATTGAATGAATCGTATGATTGTATGTTTATATGTAATTTAGAAATACAACACAAAGATAGCCTAATACAACCCTCAGATAGACATAAGGATAAAAACACCTTTCTTATTCCGTATGCAAGAACAAACTCATACAAATTTTCCTTCTTCCCGTCCGGAATTCGGGCGTTGAATGGGTTGCCTGAAGAAACCAGGAAAGTCAACACTTTATCAACATTTAAAACTCTAATAAGAATGCAGGACTAAACACAAACCATAGATAAGCGTAGGACGCAATAATCTTCTGTATAGAAGGAGCGTCTGAAACAGATAAGATAAGAAGATAAGATGCACAGAAAAAAAGATTTACTTGAACCAAGAGAAATTCTTGAATTAAGAAAATTTGAGGTAAAACGAAATTGTCTTAAATTAACAACTAAACAACAAATTGAAAATTAAAAACATTATTCCAAATAATTAAACAAAATTCTGTTTTTAATGACCCTCTGTTATATATTTGTTACTAGAAATATACCCGCTCCTTGCAGCGGGAGTGTGCTGACCCTTTTTCCCAGTGGCGGATTTAGGTTTGTCTGCGTGGGGGGGGGCCAGGAGAATTTCAGGGGGCGCCGCAAAATATTTTTTTATTCATCGACTTAGTGCAAATATTTCTAGGCGCTGAAATAACATTCATTTGTCTAAATTGCTGGTTCTGCAATGAAGATTAGAAATTTGATATGAGATTCAATCTTATTGCTATATTTTATGTTGAAATAAACATTTCTGCTCACTTTAAATGTGAGATTTACTTTAATAAGTTTTCATCTTAAGAGACTGCTGCAGTCTCAAATATGAAATCTAAGGTGTGTTGTTTATGTTACATACATTTTCAGAGTTGCCCTGTGTCAACTTGCTAGAAAATAGAAACATCTAGTCTTAAGTAGATATGGTTAATCAATTGAATTTATGAAAATGGCAGTTAATTTGTGACAAAATCTAAATTTCTCATAATCCTTTGTGTTCACTTTCAATTGCTGAATATCTTAGCAGACTTTAACATAGAAAACTCAGCATACTAAGTTTATAGTCTTTGGGCTAAATAAAACATCTAAAATGTTTTGATAAAGAGATAGAATTTGATTAAATTTTTTATAGGCCTCCAATAGTTTCTTGTACTATCTGCAAGATGACTCGTCAGTTTATTCAGCTTGCCATAAGTAGCAGTGACAGTAACTCAAACAAATAACTGAGTGTTAAATAATAAATGCTGCGTTGATCATTCAAAGTACATTATTTAATATTCTTTTTGTTTACATCAAACCATTGCAATTAATCTCTTCAATATACAAACAATTGCTTTATATTCAGGAGAGTAATAGGTCACAAATGCAAACAAAATATAATGTATTTTTAAAAATTTTAATCATTAATAAAAGGCCTAAGTAATTAAATAAATCATTTATCATATACGTTTTATATGCATATATCATATGTAGGATAAAGAGATGACAGTAAATTATGAACTTAGTTTCAAAGAGAACAACTTATTTTTACTAATAAAATTTTAAGAGCTACTGTTTTTATTTCTTGTAGCCTAATAGTTTTCTATCTGAAATAATGAAATGAGAATTTTAGCGTAGCGGACAAAATAGTTCAGTTTAATACCAGGTAATCTGATGCTACAAATAATGAAAAACACAGAGACTTTGGTGGAGCGGATTGGTCAGGATTATTAACACACACACACACACAAAGAGTGCCAATAATATTATACTTATAAAAAAACTAAACAATTTACTTCAGAATTTTAAAAAAATAATTTATCACTTGAAGTTTGAGCATCAAACTTTGGGAAGATCAATGAACTTTACACAAACAATGATTATAAGTTCCTTAAATAAACATTGAAAACTCTAATAAGAATGCAGGACTAAACACAAACCATGGATAAGCGTAGGATGCACTATTCTTCTGTATAGAAGGAGCGTCTGTAACAGATAAGATAAGATAAAATAAGATAGAGCCCTGAGCCCTATATAAATTGCTTTCTACGTGATTTCATTGAAGCAAAACGATTTATCGTTGATTCAAAGTCAACGTTCTCAGATAGATCACGTTCATTTGAAATCAATGCCAATACAGACAGACGTTCGTTTGTCATTGTTGAGCGCAAATAATTTTTGATGAGTTTCAATCTACTGAAACTTCTTTCAGCAGTAGCACTGCCAACAGGAAGAGTCAGGTAAATTTTATAGAGTATTGACAAATTAGGGAGACCTGATGCCATTTGCTTTTCAGTCAAGAATGACTGAACCTTTTTAAGTTGTAGTTCACTAGATATTGGCAATTTGTTTTGTGCATACAAATCTTTGAAGGTATCATATTCTACGATTGCTTCTTCAAGGTTAATGTCGTGTTTGTAAATTTTGCATAAACTTTGAAAAGAATCTTTATTTTCTTCCGACATTTGTGATGGATCAATACAATAGAAATAATTAACTGTGTCTGAAAAGTCATTAAATAGATCATCTATTTGTGTTACAAGTGTATCCATGATAGTGAAGTACGTTTCAGATTTAAAGCGTATGGTTGGATCATCAGCCATTTTATCTCTGCTAAGTTCATGCTTTTCTTTTTTTGCAGTTCAATTTTCTTTAAATTCTGTTTTAACATCTAGTTTGGAACCATTGTCGTTAATAAATGATATGACATCTACATTCAGAATTTCAAAAGCTTCATCGCTTCTCATTTCAACAAACTTATTTCTTCCAACATCGATCAGTTGAATTGTTTTGCAAAGGCGTTGCAAGTAGTTTGATAACACGAAGATAACTTTTGTACACGTAGCATCAGAAAAAAAAAGAATATTTTGTTATTAAAACAGATAGTCCCATAGCTTCTGCTTTGACACTTCCTTTATATTCTGTTGATTCCAGTGAATCAAGTGTGACTAGAATAGCAGAGAATGATCTGACAACTGCATGAACTGCATGCTTACGGCGTGCAGCATCTTGTATCAGAAAGTCGTTTCAGAGTATCTACTGTTGATTCATATTTAGATTTCTGGTGTTCCTTAAGAGTATGTAGACGTGGTAAACTAGACGTAAGGAATGCATACAATCTTAAATATATGCACACACAAAAAAACAACTGTACATCACAGTTTACAAACATTGCTTCGATTGTAACCAAATTCAAAACATGGGCACAACAATTGGGTTAAAGTTTCTTTATCTGACTTTGAAGGCCACTATTAATTCCAGAGTATGCCTGTCCTCGACAGAGTGTGAAATCAATGTTTCGCTTTTTTAGTTCCTTTAAAATCTTCTCAGCAAATGCAGGAGCATTTTTTATTTTTTATATATTTTTTAAAGTCCCATAAACGGTGGTCGTAGGGAGTCCTAATGTTTCCATTAGAACCTACTAGGGGTGGTGCTTGGTAGACCTTGGTGGGCGCGGCCTGGTCGCCCCACCTTCCTTCCAAGTCAGCGGAGGACTGACTTTCTTAGCGTTAGTCATTCCATTTTTATTGTGGCTTTAACGTGGGCTAGATCCCACGCCCCTCGGCTTGTGAGGCGAGCACACTATTCGCTACCCAGCCACTGTTTACCAAAGTATAAAAGCCTATAAATCTTTCCATAACATGTCCTGATTTTTAAAAAAAAATTAACGTAAAGAAACTGACATCTGATCAATTCTAGATATATCAATGGTTGAATCAATAATTAAAGAAAATAATTGTGCAGACTTAACTTCATTATCAATTGTCGCCGATAATTCAGATGCGAGTGATTGATTTAAATTTAAACCAGATATTACAGTTTCATCATTTGAAATACGAAATTTAGCAAGCAGTTTGGTGTTGATTAGAAGTTTCGTGTTTAGAAAAAAAAATTCTGATCTTGTGACACCTTTTTAGTGTTCATCGAGGGCGTCTTTAGGGGGCGCCATTTTAGACCCAATAGGGGCGCGGGGGTCAAGCCGCCCCCCCCTGCCCTATTAGCTAAATCCGCCACTGCCTTTTCCCCAAGTATTAGTTGCTGGTTATTACAATTTTTATTTGCCAAGTTAAATTTCAGATTCATCTTTTAGTTACAATCTTATGGGAAACAGAGATATGCCATTTTAAGGAGAAAAAAATTTAAATATAATCTATAAAGCTCAGTTATTTGTATGTCGGTATGTTTCACTTTTCAACTTTCTTATCTTATCTTATCTGTTTAAAGACGCTCCTTCTATACAGAAGATTATTGCGTCCTACGCTTATCTATGGTTTGTGTTTAGTCCTGCATTTTTATTAGAGATTTAAATGTTGATAAAGTGTTGGTTTTCCTGGATTCTTCAGGCAACCCATTCCACGCCCGAATTCCGGACGGGAAGAAGGAAAACTTGTATGTGTTTGTTCTTGCATACGGAATAAGAAAGGTGTTTTTATCCTTATGTCTATCTGAGGGTTGTATTAAGTTATCTTTGTGTTGTATTTCTAAATTAGAATTAATTGCTTTATGTATGATTACTACTTTGCTCTTGGTTCTTCTATCCTCTAGTGTTTCAAGGTTTAATGATTTAACTAATGGTGTTACTCTTGTCAGTTTCGAATATTCTCCAGTAATGAATCTGGCAGCTCTTTTTTGAATTTGTTCTAGTTTATCAATGTTTTCTGTTACACAATCAGGGAAAAACCAAATGACAGACGGGGACCAAATTTGGCAGGACGGTTCCTTTTACCCCGGAGATGGTTTTAAGTTATTTTTTGTAATTGTCCCTTTTGCCCGAATGGCGTAAATTAAATAATCAGAAAATGCAGAGACAAATAATGAAAAATTTAACCTCATTTCTATATTGAACAACTTTACGCGGACGTTCAAATTCCGTTCAAAGCGAGTTATTTTTATTTACCACGTTTTTATTAACTCGCTTTCGTATGGTGTTTGGTATAAAAATTAAAGATTTCTAATTTAGAAGGCAAAAGAGAGATCTATAAGTGAGAGTATGAGTGAGCTGCATATGTTAAACCTCATAAGCGCCCAAAGTTTTTAGTCATATTATATTAAAGTACTTGAACTTACAAGTTTTAAATTATTTTCTTCTTTTTAGTCCGCTTGTAAAAACGTGGTTTTTAAAAATCATTTTTTTACCTTTATTTATTGGTGACTTTTTTCCCCCAATACTTTATTTTCAGCGGTGCGCATTCAACAAATATTATATTGTCTAATTACGGTGCGCACATTTTCGTGTACGCTTCTTTTCAAAAAATAAAATATAAGCATAAAACAATGCCGTAATTTAATATTTCTATACAATCCATACAGACCACGGGAATCAATATACATAATTAACATAAGTGACTTATCCGTGTTTGATAAATACGAAATATTAAACTTGATGAAATGTACACAAAGTATTTCATAATAATTGTAGCCGAGTGGTGGCTAAGTTAAATTAAAAACAATGATGTTCAATTCACTTAGTTAGGATATCAAACAGTTTATTTCGGAATTGCAAGAATTCAGAATGGGCCATGAACAAGTTAACAAAACAGTCCTCGCTCCAAGCGCTACCTCAACACTATCCAACTCACACTCTCCTCTCACACAGACCAGGGGCAGTGTGTCACTGGCCCACCGGTGTGTCCCTGCTAATCACGGGACTGACCTCCCAGTGCAGTAAACACGGGTAGTTGGCCAGTCGCTCTGTGTGAACTCCCGCCACAACGAGGGCTGGAGTAACCCTGCACTAAACCGTGAAGGTCACTAAAGCGGACTGCTGAGGCCAACTCTAGCAGACGGCTACATAATAATTATAAATCCTTAAATCCTATTTTTACATCGTTGCCTTTTCACAAAATTAAAATATAAGCATAAAACTATGACGTCATTTGTTTTAATTATTTTCTGTTCCATAACGCGACATTTAATAAAAACCGATTTATGTAATAATTGTATATATTAGAGTTATTGGCGCTATAGGTTAAGTAGATTTTGCCTTTGGCATCATAGACAATGATGCACATATTGTATTAATTACAATTGTGTTACGATGCAGTGTCGTAAATATATATGAGCTTTTTTAGTGACGACTGTGGTAGAGATCTTTTGGAAAAAATGTCAACAAAGCAGTGGCCTTTTTTTTAATGGATACAAACATACAAACATCAACTGAGCTTTATATATTAGATATGCGTTTAAATTATTTTATTTCAATTTTTCCACGATATATTGTATTAATATTTTACATGTGCAAATGAAATTGCGATTTTTTAAAAATATAATTCATAACTCGACATTTAATTTAAAAAAAACATAGATGTAGCGAGTTTATTTTATGTGGAAAGCGATGGCCTAAGTCTCGCCTGCGTCTAGACCTAGTTCTGGCTCTAGTCCAAGTACTAGTAGTACTAGTCCATTAGCCAGTGGAAGTTGCAGAGATGCGGCTGATGACCGTCAACAGGCAACTCTAAGAAACGTGTCTGACTGCAACTAGCTACCTGAAAACATTATTTCTGAAAACCCATAACAACAGCAAACAAACAAAAAAAACCGGTTATTTATGAAATCTTGAATATAAATCTTCTTTACCTGACGATCCTGCTAAGTGGGTGCTAAACGAAGTTACATTGGAGTACCTTGTTCAAAATGGCGTGAAAGAAAATATTGATGCCGACTTTTCTTTTTCAAGGCGTTAGTACTCAGATAAAACCAGATATCTATCGCTGTCGCTTTTAAGGGGCCGTCCATAAATGACGTCACGCAATTTTGACCGATTTTTCACCCCCTCCCCCCCTCGTCACGCGTCGTCACAAAAAGTTAGACCCCCCTCCAAAAATACGTCACAAAGCTTTGACAAAAAAACACAAAAAAACAACACAAGAAACAATAAAAAACAAGAAAACAAAAAAAAACCCACCTTTTTTTCTATTTGAAAATGAGTATGTTTCAAATCATTTTTAAATCCTTTATATTAACTCGTGGTGTCTGCGTGCGCCCTTGCTTGTCGCCAAAACTTTTGATCGATTTTTAACCCACTTGCTCGTAAGCTAGCGAGCTGAAATTTTGCAGGCAGTTGCGTACCGATAATAAAAACAATGTATAAAAATTTCAGATCGATCGCATGTACCGTAATTAAATTATTGATTTTTTAGATTATTTTATTTATTCCTATGTATCATGCTATTTTTTGAGATAGAGCGTCGCGGTGCGTATTATATTGAACAACCTTTCTGTCGCGCAATAAGGTGCGTATTTTACTGACAACACTTTTTATAAACATATTCCTGATCGGTGCGCATTATATTAAACATGTTTTACGACACAACTACAATTTGGTATTGTTGGATGGTCTTGCATTGCGTATTATACTGAACATTGTTTTAGTTACGTCTCATACATATAGGATTTATAGTGAAAAACTTGGTTTTTTACGTTTTTTTTATATTAAATCCTTTATATTAACTCGTGGTGTCTGCGGCCGCCCGCCCTTGCTTGTCGCCAAAACTTTTGATCAATTTTTAACCTCCTTGCTCGTAAGCTAGCGAGCTGAAATTTTGCAGGCAGCTTCGTACCGATAATAAAAATAATGTATCAAAATTTCAGATCGATCGCATGTACCGTAATTAAATTATTGATTTTTTAGATTATTTTATTTATTCCTATGTATCATGCTATTTTTTGAGATAGAGCGTCGCGGTGCGTATTATATTGAACAACCTTTCTGTCGCGCAATAAGGTGCGTATTTTATTGACAGCTCTTTTTATAAACATATTCCTGATCGGCGCGCATTATATTAAACATGTTTTACGACACAACTGCAATTTTGTATTTTTGGATGGTCTTACGCTGCGTATTATAATGAACATTCTTTTAGTTACTTCTCGTACATAAAGGATTTATAGTGAAAAACTTGGTTTTTTTACGTAATTAAAGGTGATCCTGAAGTTTTAGCACGTAATTTTTTCCGCTGCGAATTTTAATTTTCTCGTGAGAATTTTCATTTTTAATTTATTAAATGCATGTATAATAATTAATATACGTTATATTTTAGTTATTATAGCGCTAATTTTTAAGGCTTTTTAATTTATATGGCTTTTTCGGCCATTGACGCTACATAATCGGAGTGGGATACATCATTTTTGTTTATCTAGCACCCTGCTAGCCAGATTACCTAGAACGACCCATGCTAAAATAAATTTACTGACTGAAGGTTTTTTTTTAAAGTTTCATTCATCTATTTTAAGATTCTTAGAAGATCAATAAATATTATAATGAAATTTTCATTTTTATTTCCTTACAAGATGTTTCATTCTTTTTTGTTTGTTTTAAGCGAGAAAATTTCATGTTGCCTCTTGCTGACTTGCTGTGACAACCCAGAAAAAAGGGTGCTAGACAAACAAAATGGATGTATCCTACTCTACTCTGATTATGTAGCGTCAAGGGCCGAAAACAGCCTTACAAATTAGCGTTATAGTAGCTAAAATATAACATATATAAATGCATTTAATAAATTAAAAACGAAAGTTCTCACGAGAAAATTAAAATTCGCAGTGAAATAATATACGCGCTAAGACTGCAGGATTACCTTTTTACGTTACACCATTTATAATGCAACAATTCTTTATGACTATAAGATAATTTTAGGTGAACTCAAATGTCATCTAAACCGGGAGAAGAGGCAGTTCATTAAAAACCTACAAGTAAAGCCTAAACCTCCTATCCTACATGGAAATTCTAAAGCACAGTGCTGGAAATATTTTGGTGGTCTGTTATCTGCTAATGGGAGAAATGTAGAGGAAGATCGAGTTTATTGTCAGCTGTCTCCCTGATCAGAAGTCATTGGGTGACAAGGGTCACATTTCAAAAGTGACTAATTTTGCCGCAATTACATCAAGTGGCAATATGAATCTTCACTTAAGTTTCAAGCACAATGTGTCAGTACAAAAGTCAAGAAAAGTCAAATAAAATTTTGGGATATTTCCGTAAGTATGGAGGAGGCAACAGTCAATGTCAGGCAACATCAAGTCATGAACTGACAAGAGATAACGTTATCTGGTTCTGTAGAGACTTGCTCGCTTTTGAAAATGTGGCTAAAGATGGTTTTGTTGACTTCTTCAAAATTAATTGCCATCTCTCAACATAAAGGCACCTGTTGCACTTGCTGGAACAGCCCTGTATGTTGTTTACCGTAGTTTACGAATATTTCGTAATCAGCCGAAAATCAGCTGCAAATGTCAATTTGTCAATTTACAGAGAAATCCGGCTAATTCGAATATCAGCCGAAAAATAATTTCAGCCAGCCGAAATTTTAAAATCCGGCTAATCTGGATATCAGCGGAAAAATTATGTCAGCCAGCCGAAATTTTAAAAAAAATTCGGCTGGCAGGTCTAGCTCCAGCTATGCTAGGATGTCGGTCTGGATTTCAACGTTTTGTACTAAATGAATCACCAAAAGTCATTAGAACTCAATGTATGATTCATCGACAAGTGCTAGCAACGAAGACGTTGCCCAAGAGTTTCAGGAAGTAATGAAAAGCGTCGTAAGTTCCGTCAATTTTGTAAAAGCGAGTGCGCTGAACATTCGTCTGTTTTCGAAACTTTGTAATGAGATGGATGCGTCCAATGATGTTCTGCTATTGCACGCTGAAGTGAGATGGTTGTCGAGAGGGAAAGTTTTGAAACGCGTTTTTGATCTTCGTGACGAACTAAAAATGTTCTTTAATCAGAAGTCTAAACCACAATTCGAAGCACTTTTCAGCGAGCGACAAAAATGAGCTTCAGAAAATTGCTTACCTGGTAGATATATTTGCCATTTTGAATGAGTTAAATTTATCACTGCAAGGACCAAATGCAACATGCCTAGATTTTTCTGAAAAGATCCGATCATTAGAAATGAAACTTCAGCTTTGGCAAAAAAATGGATGACAATAAAATGTACATTTTGCCCACCTTATCTGCTTTCTTTGAGGAAAATGACATTGAACCGGACAAGAGAAGTAAAATGATAATTTCTGTGAAAGAACACTTGCATATGCTGGCGGACTAAATTTCATCGTACTTTCCAAATCTACCTAACACTCCGTTTGCACTTGCCAGAAGTCCATTCACAGACAAAATTGACGATATTCCTGAGACAGCACAAGAGGATTTCATCGAACTCATTAACAGTGATGCAGCGCGAAATGATTTCTCTTCAATGTCAGTTACAAAATTCTGCACATGAGATATAATTAAATATATTATAACAGTAGCAAAATTACAGCTATGAGGTAGATACCAAAAAAATTGACGGCGGGGGTCGCCACAGCACGAGTAATTTATTAAAAGGGTCGCGACACAAGAAAAGTTGAGAACCGCTGCCCTAGACAAAATTGCCAAACATAAATTCACATCTTTCTCGCCACATCCTGCCATGAGAAAAGCAAACGGAGCTGCGGTTACATCACAAATGCTTTGATGTCAACATCAAACGACGCAGTGTAACAATTTCATACGTTATCTTGTGGATTCTCAAACTTAAGGATTCTAATTAGATTTAATTTTCGTGTCTTGATAGCTTACGCCAACCAGCGTCTGATGGCCTACCGACCGGCACATTGAGAAGCACTGATTTAAAAAATATAAAAAAAAGAAACAAAAAGTTATTAAATAAATTGTAAGCGACCTAATATTTCAGTGGAAGTTTTATTTAAAGTTACCCTTTTGATGTGACGTCACATTTCTTCAACCCCCTCCCTCCCCTCGTCACGCATCGTCACAAAAGTGTGACCCCCCCCCTTTTTTTTTAGGTGCGTGACGTCATTTATGGACGGCCCCTTAGGATTAAAAAAAAACAGTGGGAACTTTGTTTTGACCATAAGGTAAATGCATAAAATAAAAACAGGGTATTAGTAGGCCTGACAGGACGTAACACAACAGCGAACGTTTCGGCAAAGAGCCTTCTTCAACGGACAAATAGTACACAAATGAAACGAATAAAACGAAATAATAGGAAAAAAACACTTTTGACCATAGAAGTTTTGGCTGAGTTTGATCCTTTTCTGGACTTATGCATAAAACGCCACGGTAACAAAGGAAGTGGCACAACATCATATCTTTCGTCCAAAATATGCGAGGAAATGATTAATATCATGGCAGAAAAGGTAATAATTACAATACAATCGTGGCTGAGATATATATTTCTCTATTTCTGTGTTCTCTACTCCGGACATTTCTCATGTAGATACATTTTCTTTCATTGTGAGATATGTCTCTGAAGACGAATATTATTTTGATGTTTATTAAAGTCATTAAAGAAAAAAAAGTATATGTTCTATACTACAGCATTTAATTTGCTAAATTTCCAAAATCGCTTCGAGATGGTTGGGGGGGGGGCAAAAGTAAAAAGTGCCTATGGGCCCTGGGTCTCTTAAATCCGGGCCTGCTAAAATATCTAATATTTCTGACAAAATTAAATTTGTGAAATCTCAAAACCTTGCGTATACTTTTAATGTATTTGCATAATGTATAACGTATAGCCTATATGTGTTAAATCCCTTGTATGAAAGTTTAAGTGTTATACTAGCAAAACTGTACGGAATTTTCAGCCTACTGTAGACTGTAGAGTTGTTTTGTTGAAGGGAGTAGGCCTAAACATTGTAACTCCACGGGCAGCACTAGTGTTAGCAACACCACTGGTTAGGCCATAACCATCATTACAGCTGCCGCTATGGAATCGTAAAATGATGATAAAAGATTCCATTTGTGGCGAATGTATCAAACCCTGTCGCAGGTGTGTTTACGAGGCAGCTTTTACGTCCCCGTCAAAAGCTAAGATAATTCAAGTTAATCATTATTTCAGGGGCTAGGAGTTTTTATGTCCGTTGATATTTAATGGGACTAAAAGTGAGATTTTAATACAATTTAAAAAAATTTCACTGTGATTACAGGGGCCATGAAATTTTAAAAAATCTCCCAGTCATCTCTTCTGGTTTTTGGATATCCCATCATAAAACCGTTGCTAAGTTTTTATTTTCTTTTCTTTATTAGTTTTTGTCTATTTTTTTCGGTCAGGAATGCTTTTTGGCGAAACGTTCGTTGTTTTGTGACGCTCTGTCAGGCCTACATATACCATGTTAAAATGACATGTATATACATTTTCTAAAAAGCCAGATTGCAGTCTCAGCCATATTTTATCCCACTCGTCTACCGTCTACTCTCCTCTAGTCATTCAATGATTTTGCGATAAAGTTTCCTTATCTACTGTCTACGCCAGGGGTGGGCAAACTACGGCCCGTGGGCCGCCTGCGGCCCGCTACGGAGTTGTTTGCGGCCCGCAGAAGCCCGCTGTAATATCGTAAAGTCAATAAAAAAATGTATGATACTGATGGATATTTGTACTTGAAACAAAGCTAAATTCTGGTTATGTGCGGCCCCTTGATGTCTAATTTCTTACTAATGTGGCATTTGCCCTAAAAATTTTGCCCACCCCTGGTCTACGCCAAAATACTATGTTACTAGGTACTATTAGATATCATGGTATTAAAATATGTTTGTTAGGCGCTGTTAGGAATTTGAAATATGTGCCATAGCTTTGGCATAGCTTGCCGTAAGTAAAGGACTTCATTCGGAGAATGCTGCTTCATTTCCCGCAGTCTTATCTTATCTTATCTGTTTACAGACGCTCCTTCTATACAGAAGATTATTGCGTCCTACGCTTATCTATGGTTTGTGTTTAGTCCTGCATTTTTATTAGAGATTTAAATGTTGATAAAGTGTTGGTTTTCCTGGATTCTTCAGGCAACCCATTCCACGCCCGAATTCCGGACGGGAAGAAGGAAAACTTGTATGTGTTTGTTCTTGCATACGGAATAAGAAAGGTGTTTTTATCCTTATGTCTATCTGAGGGTTGTATTAAGTTATCTTTGTGTTGTATTTCTAAATTAGAATTAATTGCTTTATGTATGATTACTACTTTGCTCTTGGTTCTTCTATCCTCTAGTGTTTCAAGGTTTAATGATTTAACTAATGGTGTTACTCTTGTCAGTTTCGAATATTCTCCAGTAATGAATCTGGCAGCTCTTTTTTGAATTTGTTCTAGTTTATC
Organism: Ampullaceana balthica; assembly: GCA_944989445.1. Classification (NCBI taxonomy): domain Eukaryota; kingdom Metazoa; phylum Mollusca; class Gastropoda; family Lymnaeidae; genus Ampullaceana; species Ampullaceana balthica. The sequence continues at coordinate 327,016 of CALYLW010000796.1, read as the reverse complement.
AATGTTTTCTTTGGTGGATGGGTCCCATACAGAAGATGCATATTCTAGTACGGGTCTCACCAAAGTGAGGTAGCATTTTAGTTTTATATCTCTATTACATTTGTTAAAGTTCCTTTTTATAAAGCCTAATGTTTTGTTTGATTTTTTAATAACTTCATTGACATGGGGATTCCATGATAGTTTCTCATTTATTAAGACTCCTAAGTATTTTGCATCTTTAGTTTGGGTCAGTTCTTTTCCATGAATGTAATATTTTGAATTTATTTGTTTCTTTTTCTTTGTTACTCTTAACAGTTGACACTTTTCTGGGTGGAAAGACATACTCCAGTTAGTTTCCCATTTTATCAATTCATCTAAGTCTTTTTGTAAAATTTTGCTATCTTGTTCTGATTTAATTGTTCTATAGATTATACAATCATCAGCAAATAACCTAACGTTTGTACCTGTTGAGATGTTGTCACTACGATTTTTTTAGGGGTGGGGGGCGTTAAGTGGGATTTTCTGTTTGGTCCGAATGAGAACTGTGGCTGCTTGAGCCACTAATCTTATTCTTTTTTGTAAATATATGTTAAAGATTAATTTTGCGCAATCGGACTTGAATCTGATTTTAATAGCGTCTTTCATTCATGCACTTGCACAAATGGTTATTCAATATTTTTTAAATCAAATTTGTATACTGGTCGACACCTTAAGCTTTATAAGCATACTAAATACTATAAAAAATAGTTTAAAATAATTATTACTATCAATATATTAGCAATTAGAAAAGAGCTTAACGCTGATTCACTTCCGTTGTAAAGGGAAATAACTGTTGCGTTTATTATGAAAAAAAATGGCTGCCAATAGTTCAGACACTAATCAATTAATTAAGTATTTTGCAATCGAAAACGATAGTTAAAGAAACACCAAAAAATAAAATAAAAAATAAACAACAGCAAATTTGGACTAACGGTGTGCATTATCTTTTTATCACACGCTATTTGAACATGGTACTCATTTGTAATTTAAACTCGTTCATTATTTGACTGCGGTGCGTTGGTTTTATTTCTCACGATTCAATTTGTATGATGTTTCAGTTAGGCCTAGCCGTAGCCTATTACTAATTATTACTATTTTACTATTACTAATTTATAATATTAATATTTATTGACTTTTCATGTTTCATATTCGCATAAGTTCATATTCGGCATTAAGTTCATATTCAATATCTGTCTCAACTGGCTCTAGCCCTTGTAGGGACAGGGGACTAACCAAGCCAAGTTAACCAACTGGCCTGCAGGCTTTCTACTTTCTAGTTTCTCTTAAAATTTTATAACAAAATTATTAAATAGATCTTTTTTGACACTCACTTGCAAGGATCTTATTTTTTGTGCTGCTAGATTAGAACTAATTGTCCCATTTAGCCAATGCTCTATTCCCATCTATTCTATGACTATGAAAAACGAAAAACTGTTGCTTTGCCTTTTCCACACAAATGGCATTTTAGTTGATGCTACAAGTCAGTACTATTAAACTATTAGTTTATCATTTAAATAATTTACAACACAGAACTGGAAATTAAGCTTAAGTAGTGCCAAGACTGAGATGAACTACAAGCAAAATCATTACTACAATGAACTGGAAATTGTTTAATTTTTGAAAATGTCTTATTTAAGTAGTGCCGAGAATGAAATGAACCACAAGCAAAATCATTACAAAGAGCTCACCAGACCAATAGTAACTGAGAGCCATTTTAAAAATTAAAAAAAAATTGTTTAGAGCCACTTTGAAGCACAATGGGTCAGGACCAATGTTCCCTTACAGCTTAGCCGTGCAGGTATCATCTGACCTAAGCCGCACAGCAATTAGAATGAATGCACAGCAAATTTTGATAAGGATACCATAATATCTGTGTTAGAGGGAACATTGGTCACGATGAATGTTCCCTTTAAGGTTCATTGGTCAGTGTGCAAAGTTAAAAACTCGTGTGCAAAGTTGCACAGCATCCCCTTTTTGTGAAATATTTTACAAAATTTGCTGTGCGATAATTCTAAACTGACAGTGTCTGTCAGATAACATTGGTCACAACCCTACTCGCAATGAAAAATTCCTTTTTGTGATTTATTTAAAGCAATTATTTTTATTTGATTTAATGATTTAAACATTTCAATTGTTTTAACATTTATGTAGGCTGACCATATGTTGAAGAAATCGCATGCGGGTTAAATAAATAGCCACTGTCAAAACAGCGACTGTCATAATAGCGACTTCACAATAGCGATAGTTACAAAACAGCGATTGTTATAAAACAGGGACTGTCACAACAGCGATTGTCTTAATGGCGACCGCATCATAACAGCGAGTGTTAAAATAGCGACTTTTTTCTTTTGCTTGTGATAATGTTTGAAAAACCTACTGTGTCTAGGCTACAATGGAGTTTAAAATCAAGAAGAGGAATTGACATGATAAACCATGTATGTTTTTTGTACAGAAGGGACAATAAAAAATTAAATACACTCAACTGGAGGTGTTTAAATAAATTTTGGTGTTGTAAAGAGTGTATACACATTTTTGGGACACTGTATAATACATATATAAAGCTCAAGGTTTTTTTATTATAAAAATTTCTGTAAAAAATTAAAATTATAACTGCTATAACTTCAGTCAAATATATTTTGCACAAAACTCGATAGAGATTAGCAGACATAGATGAAGTTGATTAATTGAGGGGGTGACCTTGGGAGGGGCAAGGGTCTCGTATGGCTGCTTTTTTAATCTAGAGAAAAATGTAACACTGTTTTTTAAAGTATACTTTTTTAATCATTCTAATTATAAAATTCATCTTGTTTAAAACAATTTTAACTTCGTATATGTTAAATATGAATATAAAACTAATTTAAATAAAATTATTACATTAATGTTGAATGCGAGGCAAGGTCGAGGTACCGGTAGAGGGAGGTCGGACACTTCGACCACGGGCGATGCAACCCCAGACAGTTTGACAACAGGACTTTTTTACCCCTGGATCTTTCGACACTTTTCGAGAAAAAATACGATGTCACCAGCAGACTCTACGCGCGCGCTGCGGTGTGGCGGGCAGGAGTAGATGACTTCGTTATAGATATGTACTAGGAAAAAAAAACTGCGCTAACACAATAAAGGGTTATATTTAAACTTAAACGGTCCTTAAAAACGAACGGGCTTAACAACCTTAGGAAAGAGTGAAAAAATATGGTCCCGATATTCCGATACGGTTCTGATTAATCGTCCCATCAATAATTAACGCACATCATGTATTGAAAGAAATTTCAAGCGCATGTTAATATTTTGCCGCCACATTGGTTTTCATTTAACTCGATGATTGGTTATCTCGGCGCCATTTTTCATACCCCGAGGCTGTCGACTTAACCGGGTCCCACTGTACATGTACACTGAAAACCTGTCAACATTCAATGGGAATTCATGATTGTGATAAACGAACCTTAGAGGGAACATTGCTTGGGGTCCGTGGGTAAGTTTAGACTATGAAAAGGGGTACATGTGTCAAAAAAGTTTGGGAACCACTGTGCTAGATGAATGGTTGGACAAGAATAGCTATGCGGTGAAGTCGCTGTTATGATAATTGCTGTTTTGACAGTCACTATTTTGAACCCGTGCCTGAAGAAATATATGCGTTATAGTTACACAATCAGCAAATATTTAAATATGTACTATTTATGAATAAAAACAAACTGCATATAGGCTCATAATTATAGTGAACATTAATTGTTATGATTTTGCTGCGAAGCCTTTGAACTAGCTAGTTTCTTTAAATCTGTTAGGTAGCTGTGATGTGTTGTGTCAGAACAAGGTAGTTTAGCTCAAGCAATATTTCAAACAATGACATAACTTGCCACAGTTTAAGTGACACCTTCTTAGACAAAAGCAGAAAGTAGTGTCTGCTGCTGAAACATTCCAGACTTAAACTCAGCAACCTTGCTTTTTTAAAAATTCAGATCGAATCTGAATTATTTCCAACCATTTGTTTTGTCAAGATTTTTTTAAAACTTTCATTTATTTTTATATTATATATTTCAAACGAAAAGTTTTAATGTCAATACAGAAGCGCTGCAAGCAGCTAGCCATAGTTTGGCCACCATTGGCCAAAACTTTGAAGTTCACATTATTTTTCTTATTTATTTCCGATCAAATTCCATATTATGTCTGCAACATACTAATTATATATAAAGATTTAGATTTTTATTACCTCTGAATTATTAAATTAAAAAAGTGGATTATTTAATATTTATTTAATCGGCTTAATAAGCTTTAGGCATCAAAGATAAACAGAATTCGCTGGCTAGATCCGGCTCACGGGCTATTGTTTGCTGACCCCATGCGTAAGAGATAGATAACTATTTTGCATACTGCACCTAGTCACTTGTTTAAATTTTATTATTAAATTTTAAACATGGCTAAAACTATGATTATTGACTCGTATTTTAAAAATATATTGTTGATTGGTCTGATAAAAACGTCCATATTTTCAACACCTAAATTACTATATATACTGGTCTATAAGTCGAGAGTAGCTTTTTGACCAGGAATTATGAAATATGCTATGATCCTTAGATAGTTTGAGGGTAAAACGTTGAATTTGAAATAGCTTGATAGAGTTCCTGGAACAATCAAACAGTAACAATCCTTACTTCTCTGCATCAGCAGTGCACAAGCGATTAGTGACCGTGCGCTGAACACTGCAGGTACATGCAGTTAATATTGTTTTGCCAGCTAGCAGTCAGCGATGACTAAGAATTGTGTATGTGGCATGGTATAAGATTTCAGTTAAGCAACAACAGACTACTGTCGTCTGTGTGCATTCATGTACTCGGTATCTGGGTGAACGTACACTAGTACTACCAGTAACTTGACATTGCCCCACATTCAGTGCACAAAATTCCATCAAAACTAGCATGGACACATGGATAAGTTGACTCTGCGTTTTAAAATGAAATTTACTACTATAATTTCTCGACTTATACATGAGTATATACAGTTAAATAATTTTAGTTTATTTTAGGGCTGCGGAAATTAACAATAAAATGAATAGATTAATCGATAAAATTTTTAATAGATTAAATTTAATTTGATTGATTAAAATTAATTTGATTGATTAAAATTCGATTAAAATTTAAGGAAATATTTCGAATATTTTTTTCTCCAATTAATTAATGATTTATATTTTTTTTACTTACATACCTTCCCTTGTATTATTATTTTTTTAGACTTGCATATTTAAAAAAAAATGTTTTTCTCCCTTATTTCTTGCATAGCAGAATGAATTTGCTGTGTTACGTCACAAAATTTGGGAGCCATGGAATTACCGCGACTTAACCGCTTCCGCGAAATAATGAATCGCGACTTAACGGGATCAATATATGTGTTATAAAAATATAATTAATCGAAATTAATCGATTAAATATTTTCCTGATTAATCAAACAAAATTTTTGTTAATCATTACCAGCCCGAGTTTATTTGCATTTCTAAAATTCATAATCTCATTCTCTGTATCAAGCTATGACTCGTGTATGCGTCATAATTCAGTTTGAGTCAGTTTAATTCAGAAATATATAATTTATGGTGTATACATTGAAAACATTCTTAGGATTGTTATTAGGTGATATTATTATCAATGACTTTATATTGGATCTAAAAGCAATGAATTATTGTTAATTGAAGGATAATTATGATAAAATTTATAAATAAAAGGCTGACGAGGATAATTCATACTTTGTGTGTTGACTATTTTAGAAAGTGACAATTATTTCATGCTTGGATATTTTAGACAAAACTTAAAGTAGGCCTAAGGTAAGTTTGTGAGATTTTCTCTTTAAAAAAAATATGTGTTTTTTGTTTATAGTACCTTATATAATAAAGTCAATATTTCAAATTGGTAATTGAATAATGAAATTTTTTAATGCATGCATAAAACAAAAAAATGTTTTCTTATTTGAATTAATGTCATGATCTACATACCATTTTAATATTTCTACTTTTTTAAATGACTGCAGTAAATGTCATCAGCTGAAGACTAATAATAAAATTTAGATTTAAAAAAAAACAATTGTACACACATGCACACTCCCGCACGACTGAAATCTAGTGCTATTTTCATCACAAGTATTCCAAAAAAGGGGGGTGTTGAAAATACTTGAAAACCTTGTTCTCTTTTAAGCCATTTTAGGTATCTCTTAGCTTACCTCCTTGTCCAGAATTTTGACATGTAAATTGTCTTTTTTTAAAGTAATTATTTCCTCTTTTTAAATAGTTTCAAATCCCAGCACAAAGTTTCCTTGGATGAAACTAGTGAAACAATGTCACATTTCAATTCTGTTCGCAACAATCTGATGCATTTTGACTTTTCAAGTGTCAAATTGTTTGGTTCTAGTTTTATTGTATATTACCATATATACCAGTTTGACTAGCATTATTCTGGTGGCCTGGCTGGTTTGATATTCTGTTTTGATCACATTTGAAAAAATAAAAAAAATTAATTGCCCTGTCTCCGTGAAACAGTCTGGTACACATTGGTAATATAAAAACTTGGATGAAATGAAAATCATTATGTTGTCTAACAAATCCAATATTCAATGTATAAAATTTGACATGTTCTTAGCTTGTTTTACTAAAATGTGTGTTACACATACACAATCAGTCTTTTATGCCATAATATAAAAATCAATAGTGCGGCCCATGGCTGTAACAATGTAAAACCCATAAGAACATTCATAATTAATTTCTTCCTCTCAAATACTGGTTAAGCTCACTATATGCAACTTTGCAACTTTAATTAAATTAATTTACAATTAAATTATATTTTTAGACCTACAAAAACAAGCAAGAAAACAAACTACAAAATAAGTATATTCATGTTATTCCCCCATAAGCAACCATTTTTATGTAGCTAATTTGTTACAATTACTTAATTTTTTTTTCTTTTAAAGGAAAATGTGAGAATACTAGGAAATGTAAAGCCTGAGCCAGCATTAAGGATGTCTCCAGACAAGACTCTGATACCAACAGACAATCCTTTTACACCACAATACGCACTTTCACTTCTTCCAGAACACAGGCAACCCATGCAGATTCCAAGTAATTCTGTACCCCCTGGGGAAAATTCTAATGCTGACCAATCATCTGGTAATAATGCAAGCCTCTCCACCGATGATCCAATTGACAGCGAAAGTGTCAAAGGAATCTTTGGTTGGGAAACTGTTGATGACACCAGTATCCCTTATATTTTAAGGAAGACAAAAAAATTTGTCTCTGTGCGCATTGTTGAGCGTAAGCTACTCAGCAAATACCCCAACACTTTTCCAGATGAACTGGGTAAGAAAGATCCACTTGTTAGTTATTTCATCACAGAGGCTGAAGCCAAGTTGTTAAATGAGATCAACACAGCTCATTGTGATTATGAGTATGGGCATAACCCATTTACAACAAAGGACCTCATTGTTGATTTGGAAGAATTCGAAGAGTTCTTCAAAATTGTCAAGAAAACATTCCCTGCTGATGTATTAGCAAAAATAGGTGGGGAGCTAACCTCACCAGCTCTGGCTCATCCAGTCAAAGCAGAATTGTCTCATTCCTGTGGATGGATGCAGATAAATAATACAGTCTCACCATACATATTACGACAAGAAGGTGGCAAGCAAGTGAAGCTTGTACCTCTTTCAGTGATTGTTTATGCTGCTGGGTTGTTATCTAGTTCAACTGTTGATGGCTTACTTCCCACACCGCAAGAATGTGCCTTGTTAAATGAGGCATGCAAGGCAGCAGGCTTTGATTTCAATTTTGGCAAGAACACCCGTCTCATATCCATAAATGAAGTAATTCAAAGGTGTCAGGTTCAACTGTTTGAATTGCCATTCAAAAATCCTCTTCAGCATGCTCGATATTTAGATCCCAGAACTGGTCAGCCATCTTCTAATCCGATTGTTACGACGTCATCAGTAAGTCAGCATTCATCAACACGAGCCTTGCCAAGTCATCAAAGTAACATGGAATTTATCACTGGCTCTCATCCTGAAATGAATCCATTTTTTTCATTTTTTCAACGCCCAGGTTTCCCCCCACCTACTCTGGCCATGAACAACGCTTTACAAAATTATAATCAGGCTATGCTTCGTCAACCATTTGGAATTGGTCTCGATCCTTCTAGGCTACCGTCTCAGCGATCTCACATGCTGCCAGACAAGAACATTGACAACGGCTCATCAATGGCACAGTCCATGTCAGGTCCACCATGGCCTATTATGCCAAGAGCTCCACCTCCAGCTCACACAAACAATTTATCAAGCACTTTACTGAGATCAAAAACTCCACCAATTTCACCCGAACCGCCAATATCATCGACATATCAGCAACTTTCCAGTCTTCCTTCAAATCATTTACAACACTCTAAGTTTTCTCCATCATTGCCAGATCTTAACCACCCAATCTACAGAGTATCTCCCTCTCTATCACAGAGACCACCAAGTACCCAAGTCTTGCAGAAAGATAGCCCAAGTCACATGGTGAGGTACCCACCACCTATCACAGGTTTACCTCCTTCGCCCTCTCAGTATACAGCCCCACCATTTTCGTTTGGAGTAAACCAGTTTGATAGTTCATTATTTGCCAGAACTGATATTCAAGAGATGAGACAAGTCAGAGACATAGTGGGTTCTAACCAGCCTACAACTAGAAGACGGAGCAGTGAATCCCCACATAATGCACACTTAACGAATATTGTTCAACAAATTACTAATGCTGCAAGACAAAGTGTAGATCAGTCCTTAAATTTAGTGTCTACATCACCAGCGTCATATGCTAGCAATAACAACCACCCAAAGGCTGATTTAGCACAGATGATCTCTGCCTGTCTAGTGAATGGCAAAAGCATATCATGCCTTAATGTCAAGTCTGCTCATCGCACTGGGAGTTACTGTTTGGTAGAGGCAGTTTCAAAGCTTTACTTCCCTACTGTACCTCTCGCAGAGTTTGTCAAAGTTCTTCAGTATGTTCTGAAGGTTAATCTCTATGAATGCACTGCAGAGGAGGAAGCTGCTTTTGTCCATTACTACAATCTTCCAGTTTCTAAATTAAAATGCAACAAAATTATTAAAGTTGATGACCTGGAAAACTACTTTCCCCAGCTGAATTATATGTTCTCAAAATGCCAATCAGACAAAGGACATTTGTCTGCAAAAACCATGACTCATTCTGCACAGAAAAGACATTCTACCTCACCTATTTCACACCATGCTCACAAAAGAAGCACAGCTTCACCTCTAGTGGGTCCACCTGTCAACCTAATTACACCTAAGCAGGAAAACAGTGGTTCAATTTATGGGAGTCAATCTGTGTCATCATCAAATGGAGGTAATTAAACATGGTGCAAAAGGGGCCTGGTACAAATCAGGTTGATTTAAAATTTGCCTATATGTTAATTTTTTTTTCGTTTCATCTGCATGCTATTTGTATGCTAGTTTTCCTTTAACTTTGTGTGGGAGGTTCAAAATAAAATTAATGTTGTTAAAAAGCACTTCATAAATTTGTTGAAAATATTATAAAGGTTACAAACTAAACATGGTTATATCTTAAATACACTAACGATTAAGAAAGAGAGAGAGAGTGTTGGCAGGCTCAGCTTTTTTTTTCTTCTTTTTTTTTGTTGGAGTGGGATTCTGGGCTCATGTAAGGAAAGAAGCTGAGTTTAATTCTTCTAGATTTGATAAATATACATGATAAGGAAAGACCTGGTTTTAGATTTGCCTCTCCTTCTGATCTCTCATCTATTCTTCTTAGGAAGTGAAAGACAAGCTGATACTTCCAGTTTTATAAAAAAGTAGATTGGCAGTGCTTATGCAAGGTTATACTATTGTTAGTTTTGTAGTAAATTGTGTCTTGTTTTATCATATTTAAACAATGCAGGTTAACTTAAATTTATGTTTTAAAGAAGCATAAGTTGAAGGCAATTGAGAAACTATTTAAAATATAGTGGGGATTTAAATAATTGAAAATAATACAATTTTGTTCTAGTACAAACTATTAAAAGATGTTCAGTTTCATATGAATACAGAAATCTAATCCTATGTCAAATTTACATAATTATTTATAACCTTTTCATTTTTTTCAGGTGCTCCATCCAGAAACGATGTTAATGAAGCTCCTGTTATTGTCATTGATGATTAATAATTCTTCAGAACTTAAGCGTAAGAGCTTCTCCTTTAAAGGATACATTTTAAGAAAAATTATATTTTCTTTAGCATATTCCTTTGTCATTTAATAGCTAATTTATGAAGCTTAAAGCACACTGGTACAAGTTTGTTCTAATATATTTAATATGATATTCATATCATTTTTAGTTATTTTCATGTTAAAATTTAATTAAGTGTTTAAAGTTAATTTTTATTTTATTTAAAAATCAACCTGAAAGTCCATCTATTTTGAAAAGTATATCCTTATTTTATTAACTAGAACTAACTATAGAATTCCATGGAGCCAAAGAAAATTTTGTTTGGTTTATTTCATTAAAAAGTTTCAATTTCTTAATGTTAACCATTGTTCCTAATGGGAACGTTTTTTTTTCTCTGCTCGTGCTATTAAATGTTTTCTGAATGTACTCATTTGTGAAACAAAAATTTGGTTTCCTCTCTTCCAGATGGAAGAATATGTTTGGATTTTTATTTATTTATCTATGACTTAATGTATAATAAATACCATTCTAGGGCAAAACCTGATAATTCTTTATCCATATGTCAATTTTCTCTTAACATACACATATTTTTTTTTAATGAAACTGAGTTTCAAATGAACATTAATCCATTTTTTCTTTTGTAGGGGGGGGGTTTTCATATTTCATAAATTAATGAAAATTGTACTGTATGTAAAATAAATAAGTGTAAATAAGACAAAATTAGATTAATCTCACTTCCTGTCAAAATTTATATCAATGCAAATTTATCTATGTGAGATGTGAGGCAACAGAAGTTTTGAAAAAACAGATACTTTTATAAATATCATTACATTGTTTTCAACTTGGAATGTAAATAATATTAATCGGTTTTAACATGTTTTAATTTTTTTCCAAAGCTCATAACTTTATTCACAATTTTTAAAAACATTGTTTCATTGAAATATTAAAATTGCTGCTGTAATATAAGTGTATATATAAGATATATCATTTGTAAATACATTATTCATTAGTTTTATGTGTTAAAACCATCTGGTAGATGGATATATATTTTTTACTAAATGGTTAAATAAGAGATAGGTAATGAAATGTTATAGCCACATAATGTGCGCATACTTTTGAAGTTGAAATATAGATAAGTAATCAAAATATTTAAAGGTTATGGCTTTTCCAAATGCATGGCTTTGTTAAAGAATCCAAGAAACAGGCACTTTAACAATTTTAAAGAATTAGAAATGCCAAAATGTATTTAAACCTGTGGAATTTTAACATAGAAAATGCAATCAGATTTCAATGATCTGAGCATCATTTATATCAGCTTAAATGAAACATTGTTTAGTTTTGTAAATTAAATTGTACAAAAAAAATGCAATAATGGTAGAAAATGATTCTTTGGTGGCCATCTATGCCGTATGTACTCTCTCAGAAACAAAGGCCAATATTTACCTCCCACCCTCCATTTGCACACATACATTTGTTAAAGACTTCTCATTACCAAATCTTGCCCACCCCTAAACGAAATACTTATGACTTAACATAAACAAAATGTGTTATGAGTTTGCCTCGTTGTCTTTTTGGCATGTCCAGTGATTCCCAAATATAAGCGGCATAGCTTGAGGTGTCATATTGCCTTTACACTGGAAGATGAGGTATGGTGAAGAAGGGTATAGCACATGACATCAAAATCTTTTTAGATAGGATTTGATGGTGAATTAATACTTATACCAGAGGTGCCCAAATGAGTCTTTTTTTTTCTGTTACTCTTCTAATTGGAATTGCAAAATACTACACAATTTTCATAATTTTTTTTTACTTTTAATCTCATATGACCTCTGTCATGGTGCACATAGTAACCCACTTTGATTAACTGTTTCTCGTGAGCTATGTACATGCTTTATTTATTTTTAACACAATTGTTGATTTTATTTGGTTTATTGGCTATTTTGATGTGTATTTGTTGAAATTAAACACAGTTGGGTCTGTACCTAGACTACACATTTGCTGTCAGATAAAGAAGCATTTCTGAATCAATTGCATTTCGGAACAAAATACAACATACATTTGGAACATAAAGTTCATAAAGCAGACTAGTTACTGAATCACTACTACTACTACTAAGTACTGTGAGTGACACCTAGGTAGAACTGTGATAAAGTAAGGCAAAATTAATTATTCCAGGTAACAATGTGTGATACCGTTACAGAATACACTTTTATAATTATAATGATTTCTGAAGACTTTCAAGTTAAGGTAAATTGTTTGCACAATAATTTTTTTAAAGAGTATTACCGTATATACTAGAGTATTAGTATAAATCAAGATCTTTTTTTTTCAAAATTTCAAGGTCAAAATCAGGGGGTCGACTTATACTCGCATAACTCATTTTTAAAATTTCAGTAACATGATAAATGTCATAAATAAATAAACTTTAAAATTCCACTTTTCAAGTATCAAATTGGGGGATCTTCTTATACTCAAGATTGACTAATGCAGTAAATTCTGCCTAGGCCCCCCCCTAAACTTGTACACAAAATCACAGTCATCTTAACCCTCAATATATAATACGATATTCATGGCCATTAATGTAACCTTTGTAAGTAAAAAGAATGAAATAAGTACATGTACTTTGAATTTTACTCACAAACCTTGTTTTGTAAAAAATTAACTCCTTTATAATACATGTATTTATATTATTGTATGCAAACATTCAATAATATTCTTTTTTATGTACAGTTTCTGTCCCTCACTTGCTGTGGTAAGCAAATATTGCCTGATTTGAGTCGTCTGATTATCATGTTGAATTGTGTCACTTACTCTTCCCATTATATTTCTTCCTAAAATTACATATAGGAGAAAAGAAAAGATGTGCATGCTTTTTTAAAAAATGCTGACAGACCTATTTATTAGATAAAAACCGTTGTATACGTGAAAACAAGTTAATTCATAGTGCAACTTTGTTATTGTTACAGATTAAAAATTTTTTTTAGAAATAAATTTATTTAAAAGATGCATGATTAATTAATGTTAATGCATTGAATTCAATTATACATGTAATTTTAATTTCAATGGAAATTATCGTACATGTACTTACAAAGGGCTTAATGAAGAAGAAAAAACAATAATTTTGTAACTTTTGAAAATCAATAACTATTAATATTTAGTTTTTAATGTTACCAAAACCATTTCTCAAAATAACAGAAAGTTGACTGATAAATATTGTTTCAGAAACCCATTTAAAGTTACTTTCATTAATAACAATTTTACCTAAATGAAGTGCATAGTTATTGATACACAGTGTAGCTATTGACACTATATCAATTGGCTTGCTACCTCATACTTGGAATGATTTAAGATTAATTTTAAATTAAGTCTGAAAAATTTGTAATAATTATATCACTTGGGATTTAAACTTTTTTTTTATTTTTAAAAAAAAGCTACATTCAAAGCCATTCAACTTATCGTGTTACAAAGTGAATTAAAATTCTTAAACTATTGTTGCTGTAAATATGTTTTGTCAAAATATTTTTTTCTTTGAGTATAAATTATAAAACTTATACATACATAAAAGTAGTGATTTGTCATTACCAAGAAATGAAGATCTAAGCTGCACATTGTTTTTTTATTTTATTTTTTAAATTATTTTTTTTTATAGAAGAGGGTTAGGATCAATAAAAATAACAGCACAAAAAATTTAATTTTATTAGATCATTCATCAACTAGATGAAGTAGAACCTGTTATAAATTATTAAAGGCTGATTTATTAGAAAACAAAAATTGTTGTAAGGAAGACAAACAATGTTGAAAATAAGAAAAAAAATGGATTTATCACAATGTTAGATGATTTAGTTTATTTTGTTTTTGCTAGATCTAGAGATTTCTCATTCATGCTCATAATATTTACAACTCGCTACATATTAAAAACTAAAAATGAGTCTTTTTGTACTTTTAACATAACCCAATTGAAATTAAATTTTGTCAGACAGCATATATTTATTCCGTTTGGTTTGTCTAACACACACTAAATTACTTGGAAAATTGAATTTTCTTTGTATATATAAAAGTTACTTTGAATAAGTACTTCTATGAAAACTGGGTAAACAAGATATTGTGAATTATGGCTAATTAAAAGCAAAGTATATTGAAGAATTAGCTGTCATATAAAGTATCGTGCATTTCAGTAATTTCATTACAAAATTTATTTTTTTTGATAATCATAAAAATGTAACTAAAAGCATAGTGGGCACAAGGGATAAAAACCGTTGCATACGTGAAAACAAGTTGTTAATGAAACACTATTGTTAATGAAACACTATTTGCAATTTGATAAATGAATGGGCAAAAAGACATCTGGCTTGCTAAACAAATACTTTCTATGTTAATGTGTGGCTTTGTGTGACTCCAGTACCTTTACTACCAAGCATTATGTAAATTGTGCTCAGTGAGAAGTAAAATTAACAGATTCAGCTATTTTAGTTTGAAATTTATTATTGTTTCACCCTCAGAAAACATTTATTAAAAGTTAAAGTAATATTTAGAAACATTCATAAACAACAGAGAATTATATTTTACAATCTTTCAAAACTGTATTAGAGAATTATTCTGTCAGCAAATGTAACTTAATCAAATATGCACTGGTATTTTTTGTGTAAAAGTCAATGACATGATTTAAAGGTGTTGATCTTTTATAATCATATTTAACCAGTCATTTGAATGGGCATTACTGTTAAGATTATTATATGACATGTATTGTGTAAGCATTTCAAATAGCTTAAATGCTTGTCAAAATTTAAAAAATGCATGTATCTTATATAATGAGATAATGGTATTGCTAAATATTTTGTAAATATTCTAGACCAGGCCTTAGATACTGGTTGAGATCTGTCCTTTTGAGTGTGATGAAATCATAGTCATATTCACAGAACACTATATTTGTCTTGTTGACGTCATTTAATACAATACAGTGAAACTAACCTTCACAAACATATTCATCCTACAAATATTTTTTTAAAAACGCATCAGCTTTTTATCAGTTTCCCACCTGGGGCAGTGAGCAGTTTAGGGATAAGTCTGAGGCCAGTCAGAATACTTGGAACCAATAAAGCCAATCATTTTTGAAGTTTAAGGATTATTTATCGAAGGAGAAGGGTATGTTTATGGATAAGCATAGGACGCAATAATCTTCTTTATAAAGGTATCTTATTTCAGACTCTTTAATGTCATTTAATTTAAACTTATGGACACCAGCTTTGAACTAAATAATTATCTTTTGTTTTCAATAAAACGATTACGAAGAAAAATGTTTATGATCAACAAATTTAAATAACGTACTTATACATGTAATGAAACAACATAGTGTTTTTATTTTGCTATTTATGTAAAATGGGGCTTTGTTTAGTCTTACCCAGGTACTAACTCCGCCTTCAACAAGGTTTTTTCATGTCTTCATTAAGTACTCTTATTAGGGAAGTTTTATTGAGCTCATTAATTACATTTTGATTTTTGCCTTGATGACTTGGAAATTATTTTTATCCTTTTAATTGTGTTGAATTATTTATTTTTAAGATTAAAATGATCACCTCAGCAGAAGCTACCATTTGTTTCCTTATTAGCTATGGAACCTTAAATTAAGGATATACAATACATTTAAATGTCTTCTCACGCAACATAGCAATTTGTTTTTGCAGAAAGTGAACATAATCATTTTGAGTTGTCTATAACTGTTCATATATTATGCTGTGTAAAAATAACAAGCTGGTCTTCATTTAAAAAAAAATTATGTCATCGGAGTAAATTCTGTTGCTGAATACTTCCTTTATTTTAAAATGGTTCTTGTGTACAGTTGAAGTATTCCCAATTATTTTTATCAAATTGTTTTCAACATGTGCAGTGTTAGCACATTTATAAGCTTGTAACTTTGTTATTGTGTAGTGTGAAATGGTATTATGTTTTAGTATTGTTGTAATACCCTTTAGAATTAAACTTGATACAATGCTGAGTGTTATAATTGATGTTATTTCCTTTCCAATAAGTAATTTAAGAATCAATATCTTAGTACTACCAGTCTAAATTGTCTTATATCTTTACTCTTTAAATAAAACTTATGATCTCTTACTCTTATGGAGATAAAAAGGAATTTACTTTTATCCATCAAGATTTGTTAACCACTTTCAGATCAATAAGAAAATCGTTATTTATATCATTAATACTAATTAATAGAAGTACAGAACCTAATATTAATACAACAAAGATTGTAACATCTGGGGATTTTACTTTAGTCTATTAAATCCTAACACAGATGTCAGCTATTAAAAGTTTTCACTTCAAATGCTTTTATATGAAAAACAAAACCATTGCTGTATTGTGGAAGGTTCAACTCTGGAGATACAATGCGGAAAGGGCTTCGGAAAGGATTTATAACTGGTTTGCTTAGAGAGCTCATTTTAGTCGCTTTTAGAGATGCTTTGGTGTGTGCAATGCTGTATAGGCAGTAATCCGTACAATAGAAGGGTATTGCTTGTTTCTGAAAAAAAAATTCGGGGTATAAAATGAAAAAAAATCATATAAAAAATAAAACCAAAATATTTACAGATGACATATTTTCATTAGCATTTGTTCATTAACTAGCTGTACATTTTAAAAGTAAAATATATAACAACATTTGTGACTTACTAACAAGTAGTGAATAGTCTCCATAAATCCCACGTAAGCACTTAGACCAGCATTAAAACCTTAGTTTTAGAAATATGAAAATAATTTTAAAAATAAAACAAAATTAAAGTAAATTAGGGTAAAAATATTTTTTTATTGAAATGGAATGTGATTTGTTGATGACATTTAATATGAAACACTATTCATAAAGAATTTTATATGTTCAGTAATCCTCTACTATATATAATAAGCAACAGCTTGCCAGACTGTGTTCTAGAATTTTTTTTAATACCTTTGTAGGCTATCCTTTTATGGGCTATATAAAAATGTATTTATATATCTGAGGTGTGGTCCAAGCAAATGTCAATCTTTGCTAAAAAACAAATGTAACTTTCTCACTAAAGCTATTACACATTTTAAATACTCGCATGACAGAGCAAAAATATTCTCAAATTAAAAAGTAGAAATTAATAGCTACAATTAAGAACTACAAATTGTTAATAATGCAAAATAATTATAATTAATAAGTTAATTAATAGTTAAGACGAATGTTGAAGAAATCCAATCTCCAATCAAATGTCATTTGTGTACCCAAGCAAAGTTCCATTATTTAAGGGCCCAGACTGGCATAAATAAATAGAACAATTTTAATCAAAACATTTACAAGTAAAAAAGCTTTTGTTGAATATGTCAGAATGCAATTATATAAAACTACTAAATATGTTGGTATTTAATTATCGTCATCTCTTTAAGACATAAGTATTAATTATAGCAAATTTTTTAATGCATTGGTTTTTAATTATCTAAATCTCTTTAAAAAACACCATTATTCAATTTTTAGGAAGAAAAAATTATTTCTTAACTTCTGTTTTCTATTGTCTTACCAATGGCAAAATGAGCTTGTGGCAAATCATTCAGGTTGCTTGCATGATAGAGACCAGTATGAATATGAAAAGTGAGATTCTCTTGTTTATAGACATTATTGTGAACTTTTTCAGATAGCTCATCACCAAAAAGATGCAAGTGTAATTCATAAGGTATCAAAAGTCTTGCCAATTCCTTAAATATCAAAGTAAATTTAAATTTAAGTTATTGCTTATACAAATTATAAAAGGGTGTAATTATTTTTTATTCACACTCTAATATCCTTTTTTTTATAAATTGTCCATGCCAAAAAATACCATAAATAAATGAAGTTTCTTAAATTCTTTAGAGGGATACTACAGAATTATTAAGTAAGAAGGAATATTATGCAGTCACAAAAATATTGCAGTTCTATTGTCTATTTTAAATAATTTTGCACATTAAAGGCACCTACTAGAAATGGTAGGAACATTTCTGCTTCTTTTTCTGCCCCAATGAGATTAACATGGATACTTTGGGTTAATTTTATGTTCTCAAAAGCAGACGGATCTGTTGAAAAAAAAGCAATTTTATGCATACAGAAAAATTTAAAGGAATTACTCAAATAATGCGATTCAGGGAGATAAAATGAATTCTAATAGGCATCATATCTTCAATAAAAAAAATTAAAAGTACATATTAATCAAAAATTGATTTACAGTCGTTTGGAAGGCTGTTGGTGATAATCCAGTAGAGGGTAAGCGGATAATGTAAGAGCCCACAGATTATGGAATCGAACCAAAATCCCCTGAAATTGTAGTAATCAGACCAATCAGTGAGTGGATTTTCCAAGGCTGGAGGTTTTGTGGGAGGAATTTCTAAAACTGCACCTTCAAGTGGAAGTGCATACGGCTTGTCACCACTGTCAAGCTCTCCTAGAAAATAATAGATATATCACTAAAAACTTACTTTTTTTATTTATGGAACTTTTTAGTTATATAAAAGACCTATATGAAGCCTGAAAAACAATGAATCTCTGCATTTCTGAAACTAATAACGGAAAAGCAAGAAATAAAATTAATGAAATATGCATGATTAAATCTGTGCTGATGTTTCTTTATTTTTGTGTGTGGTTCGGAACTGATTTAAATATAGAATAAATAGGAGGCGAATATTTTACAAAACTTGTAAGCACTTTTTTGTTCATTACTGTACCATCAATGTCTCCTTAATTTTAAAATATTTATGATTCCCCTTGATAAATGATCAATGCAATGTCACATGATTACCAAAAGGTATGAAAAACTTGTCTGTATTTTGAGACTCTCTTCGCCATAAGCCCTTATCATAGACATCATTCTTCTTTAGGAGACTTCCCAACTTCTTTAAAGTAAAGTTTCTGTTTGCGGTATCTGAAAAATTCGTAAATTTGTAATACAACAAAATAAAACCTTAATCGGTCAAGATAACTTAACTTGAGATTACTGAAAGAAATTATTGTGCACTTTGCCTTAATATTAAAAAATATGTGTGTTTAGGTTCAACTAACATTTAATGAACTCAAAAGGAAGGTTTGCCATTTGTGATTCAATCTCCATATATTGCTTCAATTTTTTACACTGTATGTTATGATCTTCCTGCCAAGATTTAAGTTGACATTCTTCATCACAATAAAGCACTGCATCACAGCTAACACTTTTATATATAAAAAAAAGAGAAAACAAAAAAATTGATTAAATACTGGATATAAATCTAAAGTTGAATGTCATATAAATTAAGTTATTAAGCAAAAGAGAATTTGTACTTGTGTCAAAATTGATAAATTGGACAAGAATTACTTTGGGACAAATCAAGGTACCTATTTTATACCCGTAGAAAAGGAATGTGACCAACTCTTTGAAATTTTCAGGTGTGTCTGAGAAAACACATTTTCATCATGATTTGAAAAAATTAGAAATGTAACTTAAAATGACCCTTTTTATTACTATTGTCACAAGTGTTCATGTAAAAAAATATTTCGCACAAATGGTCCAAGTTGAGCACAAGGATTGCTTTACAGCCTTTTGGTTTGGTTAAAAAGTAAAAAAAAATAAAGAGGTTGCCACATAATTACACAAACTCCTTTTTGCTGTGCAACTTCATCAACAAATTCATTGTTTTCTTAATTATGTTAGGTTATTTAACTATGCTAAAGATAAATACAATACATTATTCATTTTGAAAATCAATTACAGTAGAACCGGGTTAAGTCGACGGCCTAGGCGTATGCCAAAAGGCGTCAAGCTAACCGATGTTCGAGTTAAATGAAAACCAATATGGCGGCAAAATATTAACATGTGCTTGAAATTTCTTTATGTACATGATGTGCGTTAATTAGTGATGGGACGATTAATCGGAATCGTATAGGAATATCAGGACCCTAATATTTCTTCACTCTTTCTTAAGGTTGTTAAGACCGTTCGTTTTTAAGGACTGTTTAAATATAACCCTTTGTTGCGTCAGCGCTGTTTTTTTCCCCTAGTACATAACGAATTCAGCTACTCCTGACCGCCACGCCGCGCGCGGCGGGTGGTCCGCTGGTGACATCGTATTTTTCTCTCTTGCGCGCTCCCAGTTAACGTTAGTACTAATTTAGTTCTTTTGTTTTTTTAAATGGGGCTTGATGTTTGTTACAGTTTGTGAGTTAACAGTGATTCCCAGATTGAGTGATACTGTGCCTTGGAAGGCACCTTCTAATTGAACCAACCAACAACAACAATGGTGTGGGAGATTGAAAGTTGGGGTGGGTAAACTGTCCGTAGTCTTTTATATTATATATCCTAAAATCTGGGGAGCCTTGTTTACAGTAAGCACGCTATGATTTTGGTATTGTCCCATCACTAGCGTTAATAAATGAGAATGTACATGCATGTGTTTTTGGAGTTTTTTTTTACACAACAGCATTGCCTTTATTTGTTTGATGAAGTGATCGGCATGCTATAAAAATGTACATACATGTTTCCTAACAACAAAAGGCATATGTGCACCAACTAACAGCAGAAATTTACCAATATAAAATAAAAAGCATCGTCAATTCTCGATACAAACCTTTATTTTCTTTTCTAACGATATTTGTTTATCTTAAAAAATAAAATGATTCATGCATCAGAAAATGAATTAGGTTTAATAATAATATAACATGCACTGCGAAATAATGAGGATTAAAGACCGATAACGCGATTTTCGAGGACCTAGGGTGAATATATACTCGATAAAGACACGTCAAACTAATTCACACATGGATAAAAGTGAAACAAGATAAAAACATCTGGTAATTTTTATTGAAATCTCGTAAAATCACACAATAGCCGGAAGTCTCGAGGAAAGTGAGATTTCGATGCTATTTTTAACTAAAAATGCGAGAGTGCGTAGCAAGGCGAACAGACGGGGATCGAGCTAACCAACGTTAAGTTGCAAATTTGTCCCTCTTTTGTGCTCGAGATATCAGGGTTCTGTGACTTAAAAGAATCGAATCAACCGATGAGAAATGCTAAGACAAAGAGAGAATTTGGCGGTTCCAATAAAAAACGTCGACTTAATAGGGTTGGCGAGTTAACCGTGGTCGAGTTAAGTGGGTTCTACTGTAATTATATCACTGCACTGCTATTGCAAAATGAAACACACGGCAAAATAATAATGCCTATTTCTCTAATTTAAGTAAATCAATATTCATCGAGGTTGAACTTAATAGAAAAAAACAACACAACTTATTACCATGAATGAAACATATTTTCTGATCCCCTCAATGCACATTTATAGCACATGCGGAAGTCAATCGATTTAGGAATTTTTTCATAATGTAATTGGTCAGTGTGATTTTGGGTGTTAAGAAGGATAACACCAAGTTGGGTGACCTTCAGAACTATTTCTCTGAAATGTAAAAATGTAGCATGATATTATTTAAGCATGAGGTTAAAAAAAAAGGTTTATTCATAACAATTCTTCATTTATATTTGATCAAGAAGTAAAAAAAAAGAAATTAAAATTTTATCAAACATTGTTTAACAAATAACTTTAAAGATGCTAAGCATTGCAGTTTATTAACCTATAATAATATATATTTTAGTTTTAGTTTCCTTTAGAAGACATTTTCTAAAATATGGTAACGTCGAAGTATAATATATTAATCTCTTTTAAGAATAAACATTAAATAAATGTTTATAACGATAACCTACTTAGTAATAAGAGGACTTCTTATCAAAAGACAATGAGGTCGTCTAGGTTGCTTTTTTTTTGGATGTAAACAGGCATGATAAAACAGTCTCAAAGCTTGGTTTTCAAAACTTATTCTATCTGCTAGAGCTATACTTGTGTACAAAGGTTCATATGTAGAATTGAAAGTGATAGACATGACTTCCATCAATCGAATGTTTTCAGCGGTAGGGTCTGGCCCTGAATAGAGAAAACTTAAAATAAGAGATTTGTTTTGCCATAAAGCTTTAATGTGTATCAATGAGACATAACCATAGACATATAAATTTATCAGCTAATGCCTTTATCAATATTCCTATTAAAAAATATTTAAAAAACATTTATATGATCATGTTATCATAAAATTTAGTTGGAAAAGAAATTAATATTAAGATACCTTGGCTCATTAAGGTGTCAACCCAAGTCACAATTTTACATAGACCATTTACTTGTACTTCCACCAAATTTCTATTAATATTTTTAATCACTGTTTTTCTTAGACAAATGTGCTGCATCTTACTCTCTTCTTTCATTTTTACGTATTAGCAGCATTAATAAATTATGTAAATTTTATTTATAATTACTGGTTAATTAAAGTTTTTGGAATGATAAAGGGTTTTGCCACAATGTTTAAATTTTATTATTGTCTAATCATAATAGAAAGATTATTAAATGAAATTATTATTACTAACAGGTTTAAGTTTAAATTTCAACAATTTTAAATAGTTTATAACAGAATTGGTTGGTAGAGTATGAAACCTGAGTGTAAACTTAGAAAGCTGTCTAATTGGAGAAACAAATAAATTTCAAAATCAAGGAGAATTAATTTAATAAGACAAAGCTTTTTATTTCTTGTATCATTAAGTTTCACAAAAAAGCGAGTAAGATTGAGTTGAAAAACTGCTACATAGATGGGTCAGCACTGCAGCATTTGAAGGCATTAAAATCAAACCATGTATCTCTAGAGGTGCTGTGTTCCCCTATGCAGTCCTTTCTGAAAGTTCCCAGAGTGGATGGACACAGAAAAAAGTATCTTGGGATGTGTTTTTTTTAATCAGTTGCACCAAAAATATGGACCAGTATTCTGAAACTTTTTATTTGAGAGAGCTTTTGAACATCAGAGCGCAGCAAGCATGCTGAAGTATCATGGAAGGTTAGAGGCAACAGAAGAAAGCCACCATAATCATAATAATATTCTTTAAAAATGACATTTTACAATTTAATAACTTAATTTTTAATGGTAAGATAAACTGAAAAAGTCAGTTCTGGTTCAAATTAGATTCAATTACATGGACATTAAAGGGGGGAAAAAAAGTTTAATAACATGAGGCTTACCATATTTAATTTGTCCTATACTCCAACAAACATCTTCTATAGGTAGATCCTTTATTCCTTCATGTTTGTTGTAGCTATCTTCAAACAAAGAAAATGAATCTTTAATCATAATTGGATTAGCTGCCATTAATTTGCCTTTGGTTAAGTCCAATGATGGATCCAGGTCTATGTCCATATGCATTTCAATTTGCATATTAATTTTAGTTTGATTTACATCCATGTTTCTGCAACCATGAAAAAAAAAGTAAATGGAAATAGATAAACTTTATTTTAGTGCATTAAAATTGTAATTTATGTATTAAAATTTTATTGTTAACTTATTAAGATTTATCATTTTAAATCTCATGACATGTACCTTACAATAATTTAAATTCAGATCTAATAAAACAAATGAGGAAAGCTTCATTTCTATTAATGACCATTTAATTAAATAAAAATCTGTTCACTGACGAAACTGCTGTGTTCAGGACAATTATCGATAAATGTGACCAGACCAGCTATAACATGAACTCAATCAGTTAGCTGAGTGGGGAAAAAATCTGGGACAAGGAGTTTCATACTGCTAAGTGCCAGACCCTGTCAGTTTCCGGAAGCAGAAAGCCTCTACAAAACCTTTAAAAACTTTGTGGCCTTATGCCTGAATCAGCTTCTTCAGTAAGGTGTCTTGGTGGTTACTATACAAAGAGACGTTTGCTGGGAGGAAAGTATTGACACTATGTGCAGTGCAGCCTGTCAAACAGAACCATAGGGTTTCTAGGTGAAGTTTCAGGATCAGAAACTCTCAAGGGTAAAAGAAAGAGCCTATAAAGAATTTATCCAACCAATATTGCATCCATATGACAGGGGTCGGGAAACCATGGTTTGCGAGCCAGATGAGGCTCTATTGGTGACTGCATCTGGGTCTCTGACGAATGTTCGATTTAATTAAACACGTTTATTAAGACTCCTTTGATCTACATATTAATTGCCTATAAAAAAACAGCATAACAATGTTATTAAAAGGAATTCAGAGACATAATTATTGTACTTTTAGTGTTGAAATTACACAAAATGCACACATTTATTTGAATTTTTAGTTTTAAACATAATATATGGCTCTCACACAATTTCTTTTCAAAATATGTGGTGTTTATGGCTCTCTCAGGCAAAAGTTTCCCGACCCCTGCAATATGGTATATAGGTGGTATGTACAGAAGACCATAGGTGGTCCGTAATGGGCAGCAGGCTTTGTCTTGGACAGCCTGCTAGAAACACTGGAATGGCCACCAGTGAAAAAAACAGAAACAACTAGCAATGAATATCTATGCTATTCAAAATAAATAATTGGCTTGTCCACTGCTCAAGAATAAGGCGAAAGCTTATCCCTCTCCTGCCTAAACAAATATGAGGCCATGATAGGAAGTTCAGGCTATTAAGAGTAAGAGCTGGTTGTTCCTGTCGATGGTTATTGGAATTCCTTGCCTAAAACACTCAAATTTTAAAACTATTCAGATTTTTTTAAAGGATTACAAAGTTTGTTTTTTTCAATGCAGAATTTACTGTATTATTAATTACCAAGCTATACCCTGTGCTCTCCCCCTTACTTTTTCTTTCATTTAACAGAGCTCACTGATTCTTTCTATCTTATATTCTTCTTATCTATTACAGATGCTCCTTCTATACATATGATTATTGCGTCCTAGCTTATCCATGGTTTATGTCTAGCTGCTAGCTTGGCTCTTGCATTTTAATGGAAGTATCTATTGGTACTCTAGTACCAATAGCTCGTAAAGAACTATTGGCTATTGGTACTCTACTTAATAGCCTCTGATTATAAGATAAAAAAAGAGTTCTTCTCACCAAGCATTTCTGGTCGCATGGCTGTGTGTAGGATCGTTGTGCTGTGGTTGTAGGGTTCTTTTTGGGGCTCTAAATTTTCTTCCGCATTTGTCTTTTCAAACTCAATTAGGATACATGCTTCAATTCCCTATAATTTTTAATTATGAGTTTAGGGTAAGGGTTCCCAAAGACATCAATTAAATTAGGTAATCATGGAGGTTGGGTTGTGTTGATTTGAAGACCAATTTGATTTGAAAAGTGCTGTAGACGATCCGTTTTTTCTTGGGTGTTCAGATGCCAGGTCATCTGCAAAGTCAAGGTCTTCCAAAGTATTGTTTTCGGTCCATTTGATGCCTAATCCAGCATCCGTGCATTTTCGCATGACCCAATCAATTGCTATTCCAAATAACATTGGGGACATGACACATCCTTGCTTCACACCTGTTTCGACTGGGAACCAGTCAGAATTTCCGGCTTCAGTTTTCACACAGCAAAGTGAATCTGCATAAAAAGCTTTTATAATGTTCACGTATTTAGTTGGGAAACCATAAATGTTAAGAAGTTTCCAGAGCGTAGGTCGGTGGAGACTGTCAAACGCTTTTTGGAAATCAACAAAATTTATGATGAGCTGTGATTGAAATTCAACAGATTCTTCGATGATAGTTCTGAGTGTGAATATATGATCAACACAACCAAAACAAAAGTCATGGACCTCACCAACCAACCCAATGATATTATACTTAATGACCAAACCATAGAGAAAGTAACCAACTTCACTTACTTAGGAAACAAAAAGTCATATGATGGAGATGCAACATCAGAGATAACGACTCGAATTGCGTTGGCGTCAAGTGCTTTTAACAAACTTACAAATATTTGGAGATCAAAGACACTTAGCAAACATATAAAATTTAGGCTATTCAACTCTTGCGTAATCCCTGTACTAACATATGGATGTGAAAGCTGGAAATCCACTCAAGCTATAGAAAAGAAATTAGTTGCCTTCGAGAACAAATGCCTCCGAAAAATTTTGAATATAAATGGAGTGATTTTAAATCAAATGAAACAATAAGAGAAGAAACCAAACAAGAATGTGTGTCAACCTTTATAAGGAGAAGGCGTTGGAATTATATCGGTCATGTTCTTCGAATGGACGAGAGAAGACTACCACGGCAGGCCTTCATATGGACACCAAAAGGCAAAAGAAAACAAGGAAGACCAAAAGAAACCCTTCGTAGAACAATCAAAAGAGAAAGCTCAACCATGGATCTAAGAAATAATCAAGACCTAATACAATTGGCGACGGATCGTCGTAAATGGAAATCAATGACTTCTGTCCTATGTGCCCTATGTGTCTTCGGCCCGAGAGGAACTAACTAACTAAAAATCATGGAGTATAATGTTCGGAAGTATATTCTAGATTATACACACTAATTCACTAATTCTCCAATTTTCCATGTCGGTAGAAGCCTGAAATGCTGGGAATTAGGATACGGGCAAACATCTTAAGTTTTTCCATGAGTGATCTTTTTGGCCAGGAGGCCACAAGGACAATCCCGTAGTGCAGACAAAACATGAGCAAGGAATCAATGGACTACAGTGGAACCTCTCATAACTAGGGCTGTCAATGTTGTTGAAAAAAGCTGCCTGGGTACCCGTCCAAATTTTTAAACGGGTACCTGGGTCCCGTTCGAAACGCCGCATAATTTTTGCAGTCATGACAACTATACAAAGCAATGCAACCTAGCCACCATCCAAGCAACTCATTTCACACAATAGTCATGACATACTTCCAGCAACACACTACTGTAAACTTTAATGCACTACAATCTTGCTGTACATGCATTCGTCATGCTCATAAAATAAAACTACAGCAAACCAAACATTCAATCAAAATGTGAACAACAATGATGTAACGTTCACTCAGGTCATAACTTGGGCGTTAATGTCCACTAGGCGGCGGTAGTAACTATTTAATTTATTAACCTTGGGGTTGGCAGATGAGTTTTTTAAAAAAAAGTATGATAAGGATAGGAGTGGACTGAGAAGTGGCGGGGCCGGGGGGAGGGGGGAGATAAACAACACTGGCTGGTCAGTAACTCATAGTCGGTGTATTTTAAAGCCAAGTTAATGTCCTGTCATACAAGTCAAGGGTGTTATTACTAATAACACAAACACCACCTTTCTTTCATTTCCAGCCCCTTCGGTGGTGCGGTCGTGTTTTCCTAGAATTCATTCAAAGAATAAACAAAAAATTGGTGCTAACAGATTTTCGTTTCATTTAAGCGAAAAAAAAGGTGTTTCAAAATTCATTGTGGTTTGTGGACAACTTATTTTATTTCCCGTTGACAGATATTTCTTATAAGTGTTTTCGTGTTGAATGTATTTAACAGTATATATTTTAAACGAAAAGTTTTAAGTTGCTCAATAGTTCTCGAGCCGCAATGTGAACACAGAAGAGCCACATTCGGCTCGCGAGCCAGTTTGGCCACTGTTGCTATAGACATTGCAGCAACATTTTCACAGGTACCCTGGCGCAATTTTACTACCCGGGTAATTGCACGGCAATGGGTATCCGGGTTCCCGCTGACAGGCCTACTCATAATGAGTAATTCGCATAACAAGCAAAAAAAAACAAAAAAAAGTTGCACCCTTAACGAGCGAAAAATTCGCATAACGAGTGACGCAGAAAGGGGAAGTCCCCTTTTCCTGGAAATTCATTATTAAGCCGGCCCTTCCGCCCCGATGCATTAGTAAGTATGTGTTTAGCACTTGGCCTGTTAGCGTATTGTTTTTGTGTGTGATCATCCGTTTTTACAAATTTTGAATTCAGACAGCAATCATAATTTTTTTATGTGCAAAGTGTAATAACCTGTGCTAAAATGTCCTTGAAAAAAGAAACACTAGAAGACAATCATAAGTGAGAAAAATAAACTGTTGAAATGAAACGCAAAATCATTCTAAAGAAAAAACAAGGTGTGAGTGTGGCTAATCTAGTGGGCACTTACAATCGGCCAACATCACGATCAGCACTATTCTCAAGTACAAAAACAAAATTAAGGAGATGGATGCTTCAAAGGGAGTGTAAAGAATGTCTACGAAACGGTTATGATACATTTTTGTCAAATTTTGAAGCATCGGCAAAAACAAATGTCGTTAGACAGTTTTCTAGTTAAAAAGGATTAATTATTTATCATAAATTCATATTTTTATTTACGTTTCTTGTTTCAAATCTTAATTGTATTCCAAGTTGTTACAATCTTTAACAATTCATAAGTAATTTTATTTGAATAATTGTTAATAAAATTTTTGAAAAATAATGATTACTAGACACGATCCACGGCGTAGCATACGCCGCAGACTTACTCATAGATAGTGCACAAAGAAGGGTGGGGGGGGGAGGGAGAATGGACACAAACAGTAGCACGAACAAAGTGGAACAACGCGAGTGAACGTTGGGGGGACCGCCGAAGCATTTTTGGGAAGTATTTCAGACATCGCGACAATTTCTGCCTTGCCAACATATACTCCTGAAGTATTCATGTATTGATCGTATCGTTGAGGAGAGTGTATTACTGTGTTTCCATCACTGAGGACAAAGGAGAGCTCGTCGCCGAAGTTATCCCAATGTTGAGAAACAAATATTACAGCCATGTTGCCAAGTTGGAGAGCAACAACTTCGTCTATGATCTTTTCCCAGAAATATGCAACCAATAGAAACAGACAGCTAGCTGATAAAGGAATCAGTATAACATTGAACGAAGCTTTAGTTCCGTGAAATACATGCGAAGCGGAGTTTATGTTCGCTAAGAAAGGGGAAAAGAACAGGAATAAACATAAACATTTTTAAAAAATTATTTTTTTTAAATGTTACCGCTGGGGCTTGAACCTAAGACCTTCAGCATGTCAGGCGGATGCAATAACCAATACACTATGCAATACATGTACTCTGTGAAGGAACAACATAAGTGAATGCCAAAAAAAGAATTGCTGGTCTCAAGACATGCCCCACACCTCCACTACCTTTGCTTGCCAACCGTTAACTGTGATTAGTTGACCCCAGCGAGGGTCATTCGTCATACTCATTTGCACATACTCGCTTTGGTGAAATATATATATATATAAGTATATAGATTTTGTCAGCATGGATCGCATTATCGATCATATTTTACATTGATTTGTATGGGGAAAATTGTTTCGTTTAACGAGTGTTTCGCTTAACGAGTGTTTGGCTTAACGAGTGAGACTCTGGAACGAATTATGCTCGTTATAAGAGGTTCCACTGTATTTAGTTAATTCTGAACCTTTATTGCCTTTATACTTTATACTTATACCATAGTGGACCATATTTACATGCTAAAAAGTCTGCTTTACAAATATGAAAACGAGCCCAAAAATAGTACAGTACCAATAGCTCTCTACTAGCTATTGGTAGTTTAGTACCAATAGCCTCAATAGCTCTCTACAAGCTATTGGTAGTGAGTACTAATCAATAGCGGTAGCCTTTATAATTTTTAAAATTTCTTTTTGAGAATGAACATTTTACCATTACCATTTAATGGCATTTTAGCGGCATTTAGTTAACTTTTTTTTAACTAAAACTAAATTACTTACTTTTACCATAGTACCTGTGCAGTAGAAATTAACAACATCACTAAGTATCGTTTTAGTAAATAAATTTTAAGATACCAATTTTAAAATGGTAATCCTGCAGTTTCTACACGTATATTATTTCACAGCCAAATTTAATTTTCTCGTGAGAACTTACGTTTTTAATTTATTAAATGCATTAATATATATTATATTTTAGCTATTATAGCACGAATTTGTAAGTTTCATTAATTTCTAAGGCTTTTTTCAGCCCTTAAAGCTACATAATCGGAGTGGGTTACATCCATTTTGTTTATGTAGTACTCTACTTGCCGAGTTGTCACAGTAAGATGCCAAATGAAATTTTCTCACTTAAAAACAAAAAAAATAAGAATCAAACATCTAGTAATGAAATATAAAATGAAATTGTCTTTAAAATATGTATTTATCTTCTAAGAACATTAAAATAGATGAATAATACTTTTAGAAAAATATTTTCAGTCAGTAAATTTATTTTAGCATGGGTCGAGTCGGGTAAAAAACATCTGGCAAGCTAAACAAAATGGACGTATCGTGACACATTATTTATCATTACTATTATATAGAGCCGAAAAAATGCCTTAGAAATTAAAAAGACTCACAAATTAGCGCTGTAATACAACATATAATAATCAATATACATAATTTGCAATCTCTGTCACGTCTGTAGTGTCTGTCCGTGACGCTACTAATTTTAGAAAGCAGCGCACCAAATTACTGCACCAATGACCAATGACAATGCATCAAAGGTGTGCAAATTAAAGATGCGCTGTAAGAAAAATATTATATGCCGTCATTGTTTTAGCTCATATTTTAATTTTGGAAAAGGGAACAAAGCGGATTTGGTAATTTCTTATTTCAGCGCAATTTATTTTTCGAGTAGTTTAAAACCAAAAAATCAACTAAACTTACTATGAAATATATTTTAACATTAAAATATTATATTTTTGTTCAAATTAAACTACTGTTTTATAATTTATACGAAATAAAAAATTGTATATTTCATGCATCTTCTGTGATTTACGGCGCCATTGTTGCATGCCAATGGAGAAATCTTCTTTCTTAAAAGTTATTATTTTTTGTGTTGCCCAATTGGATAATTTGGCTCAACCAGCTGAGCAACGAAGGGGGCACTCGCCTGTGTAAATAATTTAAATTAAAAAATATTTATCATAAAATTAAAAGAAAAAAGAAAATCATATATTTATTAAAATTTTAAAAAAACTGTGGGGGTGTATTTTTGTGATATGTGTTACATTGACATATCCTGGAACAGGGTAATATGTCAATGCTAAGTTTCTGCGAAGACGGCACTCCACTTAAAAACTACCAAGCACTAATATTTTTAAAAAATATAATAAAACAATAATTTGTTAAATATTAAATATTTTTAAAACTAAAAATCATAGGATTTTTGGTACTTGTTGGTTAATAATATTTGACGATAATGCATGACATGATTTTTTACACACAAAGTTTTATTCATCCGAATATTAGTATTAGATAACATCAGTGGCCATCCACAAATGACATCACGCATCTAGGGTGAGGGGAGAGGAGTCACATATTTGTTTCGATGTGTGACGAGGGGGGTGGTTTATAAGAACTTTGACATCACATCTAAATGCTCAACAATTAAACTAAATGTTTCAGCTTTCCTGTGCCTCCTTTTTTATTTTTGTTTTCACGTATGATATTAGAGTGAATCCATACACTAAAATGACGAGAAATTGTTTTGAAACATGCTCATTCACTAAATGCATACTTAAATGCCCGCAATTTTTTAAAAATTTGAAACAGGGTCATTTTCAAATAGGAAATACGGCTTTTATGCGGGGAGGCTTACTTCTACTGACGTAACAAGTGTAGGAAAGGTGTCCAAAACCGCGTGACTTCATGTGTCTCTTTTTTAATACACGTTATCTCCTACTAGTGGTTCCCAAACTTTTTAGGTAAACCACCCCGTTCCATAAAAAAATATCAAATAGCGCCCCTGGAATTTTTTACATCAATTTTTTCTAAATCTTCTCTTCTTTATTTTATGCTCTCTTTACCTCCTTACAGTTTTTCAAAGCGTTTTCAAGTTAAACGGATATAAAACAGCATATATTTCAAACCAAACGTTTTCTTTTGATAAATTGTTCGTGAGCTGCAATGTGAACACCTAAGAGCCGCATGCCACCGTTGGTATAAACATTTCAGCCACATTTTAACGGGTAGGCTACACGGGCGCAAACGCTAAAGGAAAAGATTCCTGTCAAGGCAGTTGCGTAGCTAGAACTTTTGCCTCCCGGGGCGGTTATTAGTCCATCTATTAGTCCAGGGCCGTTGTGTCGGAGCCGTTTTGACCAGGGGCGTTTTGTCGGTGAGCCGGGTTGCAATGTTAAATTACTTTATATTCTTTTTTTCTTCTTTTTTTTGCATAACTGTATATTTAATATTGGTTTATATTTTAGACGTTTTTTTTTCATTTAGTCATATTGTATTTACAATTTAAACATGCCGATTGTCAAAAAGGGGTCCGTGGCGATAAAAAGATTGGGGGCCACTGCACTGGTTCATGGCAAATATTTTGCTCGTGAGTGTCAGCGATGAACGTTTTCGCTTCCCTCTCTCTCCCCAACCCCAGTCTAGTCTTCAAGCAACCATCGTTTATTATTTGGGAAGAAAGCGGGGAAAAAATCAAATTCCAACAACCATAAGGGGCCGTCCCTAAAGACGTCACGCAATTTAAGCTGATTTCCCACCATCCCCTCCTCATCACACATCGTAATAAAAAGTTGCCCCCATCCCCCCCCCCGGTCAAATTTGACGTTATAAAGCTTTGCCCCCCCCCCTAAAAGTCGAATTTCCTGAGCATGTTTCAACTCACGTTATTGCCATTTAAGTAAGACTGCACTCTTATGTCGTAATACGCGTAAGGCCACCTCGTCGGACTTTGATTAAAGTGTCGGAACCGATACTCCTGTCCCCGCGAACGTCCGAGGCAAAACGCGTGAGGCGATATAAAAAGTCATCAGATGAATTGTAAGCAATCAAATATTCAAGTGCAACTTTTATTTAAAGTTGAGCGTTAATATGTGATGTCACCAGGGCCAGTCTTAGTCCACTGCAAACCTATGCGGCCGCAATGGGCCCCACACTTTCATAGGCCCCACCTATCTTAATTTTCTCTTATTATCCTTATTAATTCCTTAACCCTACCCAGACTGGGCACCGCGCAATCCGTTTCGCATACTAAGCCGCCAAGAGCCCAGCAATTGTTGAGGCCGGCCCTGGACGTCACTGTTCTTAAACACCTCCCCCGTCGTCACAAATGTGTGAACCCCCTCCCCCTAGGTACTTGACGTCATTTATGTTCGGCCCCTAAGTTTCATTATTTAACAACCATTAAAATTGTCAAACACTTAGAAGAAATCACAAAAGATATACGTTTGTCATCATCAAACATTTTTAAAAACTTACCCTGAACAGGCTTAAACACCCCCCCCCCATTTTCGTCACAAATGTGTGAACCCCGTCCCCCAGGTACTTGACGTCATCTATGTACGGACCCCCCCCCCTTAGGTGTCATTATTTTACAACCATTAACATTGTCAATATACATTTACAAGAAATACATTACAAAAGATATATATCTATTATTATCAAATTTTTTTAAAAATCTTACCTTGAACAGGCTTATTTCCCAAGTACTAATTTTATCTAATTAATGGGGAGGGGGACTCGGGAATACTTTATCGTAAATGACGTTCCCGTTAGGTGACGCCTCTGAATCTGATTAGTAATTAGCTTACTGCTAACATGAAAATTTAGTTTGATCTAAGGCCGTGAAAATATCTGGCCAAATGTGGTTAAAAATATCAACAAAAAACGATTTTCGTAGAAGTCTGACTTTAAAACCAGTTTTTATAGTTAAAACCCCCTTTAAAGTAATTTAAACTCATCAAAACACATGGAAAACTAATATTTAACCATTAAATTAAATACTTATTTTATTACTTAATGAATGTGTTTAAATTAGGAAAAGTAAGTTACTTATTTTTTTTTGCTATACTACAAAAATAAATTGCGCTGAAATAAGAAATTACCGCGGATTTGATGATGGGGTAATTTCTTATTTCAGCGCAATTTATTTTTGTATGATGGTTAATTATAAAATCAAAAAACAAAGGGGGCGCCTAAAAAAGTGCATTTTTTCAAAATAAATAGATTTCAGCTGAAGAATTCCGTCATTTTTGACGGGCGATACGCTAGGCGCTAGTGCATTTAATAAATTTAAAAAAAACGTAAGTTCTCAAGAGAAAATTAAATTTCGACGTGAAATAATATAGGCTACGTGTAGAAACTGCAGGATTACCTTTAAAATTATATACTGCAAATACAAATGTATTTTCAATACGTATATAATATTCATGTATCTAAGTCTAGTGATTCAATGACTTTACTGACTTCATACTTTACAGACTTTACTCAACTCTTGTTGCCATTTTAATAAGCCGAAAACAATTAAAAGATTATATATATAACAGTCTATAGCAGTTTAAAAAAAAGAAAGGTGTTCAATTTATAGACTCCTGTGTCAAGTTTTTTGTTTACATCTATCATTCTGATTTTTATTTTTAATAGCCACGACTTCAGGGTAAAAATGTCCCAGAAATTAGTAGGATATGAGCTATAAATAAAGATTTTTATAGGCATATATTTATAGTTATTATTTATCATTGAAGGTGTATTCAGTGTATAATATTACGTTGTATAATATAAACTCAAAGTAAAGTCAAGCGTGAATCAAGTTGGGCGTTGGGGATGTTGGGGGTGGCGGTAGAAAAGAAATGAAAAATCAAAAAATTATACAAACTTTATAGGGGAAAAAAAACCTCAATGGAACATCAAACGTTCTTTAAATTATAATATTAATGCGCAAGCCCTAGCGCAGTGGCGTAGCGAGGGGGGGGGCAGGGGGGACATATGACATATGTCCCCGGGCGCAACGTTAGAGGGCGCCAAAATGAGTATTAAAACTCATTATTTAATTGTGTTTTGATGTAAACTAATGCATCCCAAATATGTTTGCAAGATTGAATTTTGGAGCTCCGAAAATATATTAATTACAAATCAGTTGGCAAGCATGATTTTGGCGCCCCCATTGAGCGTTAAGGGGCGCCATTCTACTCATAAATAAATGACAAATCCACAATGTAGGATTGCTGATGGCGATTTTATATAAAAAAAAACTGGGAGAGACTGGGAGTGAGAGTAGGGGAGCAGTAAGAGACAAAGGCGATTCTATTAATAGAACACACAGAGATGACACTAAAAGCAACCAAAATGACCAAGACAAGAAAAAGGAGTGGCTTAAAGCAGTAGTTCTCAACCTGTGGTCCGTGGACCACTAGTTGTCCGCGAAGATGTGCCAGGTGGTCCGCGAGCAAAGCATGAAATTTACACACTGTATGATTCATCGAGACAGACTAACAAGAAAAAGAATTAACGCAGACTTAAAATATATTTTTGATCTGGCCTAAATAGTTTTTAAATTTTATCAAGGCTCGTCTATTAAATTCTCATTTCTTTGCTTTCTTATGTTCGAATATGAATCTTGAACATTAACAGTTACTGATGTATACTGAAATTCGCTGGTTATCAAACTTGAATTACATGATGACATAGCATATTAGTATAGTTTTACTAACTAACATGTATGCTACTTATAGCTAGGAATAATCTTCTGTATAGATGGAGCGTGTGCAACAGATAAGATATACACAGTATAATTATATTTAACATTCCAGCTCGGCAGTAACACAATTTTTAGTAGTGGTCAGTAGCTAAGACACACATTTTTCAAGTGGTCCTTGAATCTCAAAAGTTTGAGAACCACTGGCTTACAGAAGGTCTCTCCTCTCAAGGGATTGTGTGGTTATGTCAAAGCAAGTTGGATTCCTTTTATATGAAACATCAGACACCGCCTCTATTTCCTGTCTCTCTGTGATCAAACTTGATCAGTATGATCCACTGTTAGAAAAGCACTTACAAGATTCCCAAGAAAATCCAGGTTAAGTATCTTATTAATACAGGAAATCCAAAATGAATTTATACATCTACTTTCATCGACTGTAAGGAATCAGCTATTGAGTGAAATCAGAAAAAACAAGTACTACGGTATCTTACTTGACTCAACACCCGATCTAAGACACCGGGAACAGCTTTCTCAAGTCATCAGATTTTTAGATGTGGATTTTGAAACTAAAAAAGAAACCATCAAAGAATCATTTTTAGGTTTTATCCAGATACATTCCAAAGACGCAGCAAGCATTGAAAGAGTTATCGTGGAGAAACTAAAATCTAATAACATACCTCTAGCGGACTATCGGTCACAATGTTATGACAATGCTGCTGTATGACTGGGCATATATCCGGCCTTCAACACCGAATTTGTGCCAGAAATCACTGAGCATTGTTCATCAACTGTGATAACCACAGCTTAAACTTACCAAGAGTACACTCAGCTAAACAGGATCCAGTTGTTATCACGTTTTTGGAACAGTTGAAAGTATACATTTTTGTTTTCTCTCGTTCAACAACTCTTTGGGAAGAATTTAAAAGAGTTGTGCCAATCACAATGAAGAGGAAGTCTGAAACACGTTGGAGTGCACGATCAGAAGCTGTTAAAGCAATTTATGAAGGACTAGATTTCACTAGATGAACTGGTGGAGCTGTTGGAAAAATTATCAAAACATACAAATATGACTCCTGACACGAGAAGTGATGCAGAAACTTTGCTGGCAGGTATATTAAACTTTAAATTCCTAGTTTTGTTAAATTTCTGGAACATAATACTTGTGAAAATTGATCGTGTCAAGAAACGGTTGCAGAATCTTACTGTGAATTTCAAGGAAGCAGCATCTGATCTTGAATAGCTTGAGCAAGAAATTGTCAACATTCGTGATAATTTGAGCCAGGTTGCGGTAGATATTGGAAAG
This sequence comes from Ampullaceana balthica, assembly GCA_944989445.1. Lineage (NCBI taxonomy): Eukaryota > Metazoa > Mollusca > Gastropoda > Lymnaeidae > Ampullaceana > Ampullaceana balthica. Next base: position 290,331 of record CALYLW010000796.1, on the reverse strand, counting down.
GAAGATGCACAACTTGGGGAATCGAAGTTGACAGAAGGATTAGACGACATCGGAAAATTAACAAGAGATGCAGGACTTTCTGCAGAAGAAGAATTGCACGTGATATGAACAGCGTAATTGATAGACTCCAAAAGGAGAATCAGATATCAATACGGTTTATACGTCTAAAAAAATCTAAACAACAAATTTGGATTTTTACATGACGTCAAAACTCTTCTTGCTGAGACAAAAGTCGATACACTTCGTTGAAATTGCTTAGATTTTGCTAATTTATACGACACTGACGTCAATGGACATGAATTGTGCACATAAATCAGAGACTGAAAAATGCTTCTCAGTACCCGCACTGAAGTTCTATCGGAAACTCCTTTGGATGTTCTTGGTTTTATTGTTTCATATGGAGATGACGTATTTCCGAGTCAAGCGCATTTCACTTCAAATACTTCTAACAATTGCTTTTTCAACTGAAAGCTGTGAGCGGTCCTTCGGTAAAATGAAGCTTATTTTGTCTTATTTACGTGCTTCAATTGGAAAAGATAGTCCCAGTGTTCTTGCACTCCTTAGCATCGAAAGAGAAATACTTGAGAATATTAATTTTGACAACGTGATTGAAGAGTTTGCGACAATCAAATTAAATCAAGGAGAATCAATTTTTTGTAGACTATGTCTAATCGTATAATTATTAGAGTTGTTTTTTTCAAATAAATTGTTTACAATCGTATAGAGAATTATTAGTCTGTATTCTATTTCATTAAAATACCAGAAGCTTCGAAAATGAACTATATAAACCGTAAAATTTCAAAATTTTCTTAATGGGCTCAATGAGCCCCCAGAACGTTTCGGTCCGATAAGGGGACGCCGATTTTGTGTCATGTCCCCGGGCGCACATGACCCTTGCTACGCCACTGGTTCATACCAATGCATTACCATACTGGATCAGAAATTTACAAAATTATTCTTATTGTTAATTATTTATTTTTTTTGGGAAGAAAATGACATTCAAATTCAAGATTTCCGTGGACATTCATACAACAATGCTGCAAATATGAGTGAGAAGGAAAACGGAGTCCAGGCTAGTACAGTGTTTCTCATAATGTGCCGTGCACTGCTCATGCCCTGAATTTGGTTTGGAAAAGTGCAGCAAAAGGTTATCCTGCTGCAGCCAGAATTTTTTGCCTTCTGCAAAATAATTACACCTGGCTGGTAACATCTACTCATCGTTGGTAGGTACTTCAAAAACACCTGAAAGGGTTACCTGTTAACAAAGCCTTGTCTGACACAAAATGTTCAGCCCGAGATGATGCTGTAAGGTCTGTTAATAAATCATACAATGAGAATATTGCAGCACTGGAAGAATTGGCAACTGACGAAAATCAGCCGCGTGACAGTCGACATGGAGCAGAAGAATTTCGGTGGAAACTTGAACTGGAAGTCGCTATTTGTTTAAATTCGGGACACACTTTAGAAAGATTTCAGAAAAAGAATGTATCCCTTCAAGAGCTCCGACTATCTTTGAATTCAGCCATGCATTTTCTGAAATCTCTCCTTAAGTTTCTTTTTAAAAAAAAACAGCGTTCTGAATTTGATTCCTATGAAGAAAAAGGAAAGAACAAGTCCGTGGAAAAAGAGTATAAACAATTTTCAATACGATCAAAAAAGAGAAAGTTTCAGTTTGATGAAGGGCTACCACCCGAAACCGTAATTTCCCCGAGACAAAAATTCAAGGTTAAGGTATTTCTGATAATCATTGACAAACTATCTGCAGCTATCCAACATTGGTTAGACGAATATAAAGACATCCATGAGAAATTTGGCTTTTTTACAAACTTAGCTAAGCTCAGCAATGACGCCATCCTATGGGCAGCAGCCACGTTAATTAAAGAATATTCAAATGATTTCGAAGACTGAGTTCCATCAGAATTAGTCCAATTTTACAAACTTTTCAATAAAGTTATTGTCGAGCCCCAGGCTCAGAGCCAGGAACAGGAAGTAGCACAATGCGAAACTCAAAACACATGCATAGAGCAAAATTTTTTGCTGTTTTTGAATGAGCAAAATTTTACAAAGTTCTTTCCAAATATACACATCGCACTTCGCATATATCTCTAAATGATGATATCAAACTGCAGCGGAGAGCGATCATTTTCTAAGTTGAAAAGAATTTAAAACATGAAGTTAGAAGTTGCATGGGACAATAAAGACTGAGTATGCTCGAATGAGCATTGAAAAGGAACCTGTAAGCTCTTTTAGCTTTACTGACTTGATTGATAACGTTGCCATGAGAAAAGTTCGCAAACAAACTTCTAGGTTGAAATAAATAATAATAAATATTTTAATGAATTTTGGATTCATGTTATTTTATATAAATTAAATTGACATCTATTTAAATTTTTGTCTTATTACACTCTGCCTTAAACAGTCTTATAGTAGCTGCTAGGAATCATTTTATTTAAACGGACGCTTGCTGGACCGGGCCCCAGTTTGAATTGAACCCAGTGGCCCCGTGCAGTCTTAATCCGCCCCTGGCGGGAATCCATTTAAACGTCATAAAATAAATAGTAAGAAATCGACTATTTAAGTGGAACTCTGATTTTAAATAAGCGTTTTAAGACGTGACGTCAAAATTCTTAAACTCCCCCCTCCCCCTCGTCACACATCGTCACAAATGTGGGGACCTCCTCCTCCCTCTTGGTGCGTGACGTCATTTATGGACGGCCCCTAATAGTATCCTATATAATAATCCTTATATACAGTGGTGGATTTAGGTTTGTCTTCGTGGGGGGGCGAGGAGAATTTCAAGGGGCGCCGCAAAAATTTTTTTTATTCATGCACTTAGTGCAAATATTTATAGGTGCTGAAATAAAATTCATTTGTCTAAATTGCTGGTTCTGCAATGAAGATTAGAAATTTGATATGAGATTCACTCTTATTGCTATATTTTATGTTAAAAAACTTTTCTGCTCACTTTAAATGTGAGTTCTACTTTAACTTTAATACGTTTTCATCTTAAGAGACTGCTGCAGACAAAAAGAAACATCTAGTCTTAAGTAGATATGGTTAATCAATTGAATTTATGAAAATGGTAGTTAATTTGGGGGCTGTTATTTGTGACGAAATCTAAATTTCTCATAATCCTTTGTTTTCACTTTCAATTGCTGAATATCCTATCAGACATTAACATAGAAAACTCAGTATAATAAGTTTATAGTCTTTGGGCTAAATAAAACTTCTAAAATGTTTTTATAATGAGGTAGAATTTAATTAAATTTTTTATATGCCTCCAATAGTTTGTTGTACTATCTGCAAGATGACTCATCAGTTTGTTCAGCTTGCCATAAATAGCACTGACAGCAACTCAAACAAATAACTAAGTGACTAAGTGTTAAATAATAAATGCTGTGTTGATCATTCAAAGTACATTATTTAATATTATTTTTGTTTACATCAAACCATTGCAATGAATCTCTTCAATATACAAACAATTGCTTTATATTCAGGAGAGTAATAGGTCACAAATAAAACAAAATATAATGTATTTTAAAAAATGTTAATAATTAATAAAAGGCCTAAGTAATTAAAGAAATCATATATCATATACGTATTATATGCATATATCATATGTAGGATAAAAAGATGACAGTAAATTATGAACTTAGTTTCAAAGAGAACAACTTATTTTTACTAATACAATTTTAAGAGCTACCTGTATTTAGTTCTTGTAATACTTTTCTATCTGAAAGAATGAAATGAGAATTTTATCTGGCAAAATGGTTCAGTTTAAGACCAGGTAATCTGATGCTACAAATAATAAAATATTTAAAAAATCTTTTTTTAAAAGGACGCGCTTTTATTTACATATAGAAAGTGCACTAAAAAGAAGAAAATACAAATTTTCAATCCGTGAACCTATCGCTTGCACATAAAAGCGTGGGGCGCCCATCACAACTCATTTCTTATTGCAACTACTCTTTTGCATATAGATAAATTTTTCTAATTAATATGATAGTAGCATGTATATGATCAAAGTTGTGAAACTTTAAATGTTTATTAATATTCATATAAATTTGTATTTATCTTTCGCAGCTTTGTACATGATTGCGAGTTGTGATGAGGGCCCCACGCTTTTATGTGCAAGCGATAGGTTCACGGATTGAAAATTTGTATTTTCTTCTTTTTAGTGCACTTTCTATATGTAAATAAAAGTTAAGCGCGTCCTTTTAAAAAAAGATTTTTTAAATATTTTATTTTCTACTTTTTAGTAACACAATTTTTTAATCAATTTTTTGACATAATCAACTCAATTTAATTAGTCAAACTTCGTTGTCTATAACTTAAATGTGATAGTGGTAAAAAGATAGATTATTAATTACAAATTTATGTATTTAAAAAATAACAGTTTCCCCAACTGAAAATTGAACCCAGTACCTCCAGGTCGAAAATCCATTAAGCTAACAATTGGGCCAACTAGGCTACACAAATACCAGTTGTTCCTCTTGTATTATCATGTCAATTTAGATTTAGTTTCGAATTACTGAGCTGTTTAACACCTGGAATGTCGTCATCCATGGCTGGTTGTGAACTCCGGTGACATTCACGTGAAAGTCAAGAATAGCACGGATACAGATTATATATAAAGATAAACGTAAAAATGCATTTATTTAATTACGGTACATTCGATCGATCTGAAATTTTGATACAATGTATTGTCATCCAAGATCTATCTGTGGTAAAATTTTGAGATCTCTAGGACCATCAGAAGTGGTTTAATTTTACGTTACAAGATTTGACGGATACAACATACAAACAGTGTGAGTTAAATAAAAGCTTGTAATGAAAAACACAGAGACTTTGGTGGAGTGGATTGGTCAGGATTAGTAACACACACACAAAGAGTGCCAATAATAGTATACTTATAAATAAACTAAACAATTTACTTCAGAATTAAAAAAAAATTTATCACTGAAAGTTTGAGCATCAAACTTTGGGAAAATTTATGAACTTTACACAAACAATGATTGTAAATTCCTTAAATAAACATTCAAAACTCTAATAAGAATGCAGGACTAAATACAAACCATGGATAAGCATATGACGCAATATTAGTCTGTATAGAAGGAGCGTCTGTAACAGATAAGATAAGATAGAGCCCTGAGCCCTATATAAATTGCTTTCTACGTGATTTCATTTTAGCAAAACGATTTATCGTTGATTCATAGTCAACGTTCTCAGCTAGATCACGTTCAATTGAAATTAATGCCAATGCAGACAGACGTTCGTTTGTCATTGTTGAGCGCAAATAATTTTTGATGAGTTTCAATCTACTGAAACATCTTTCAGCAGTAGCACTGCTAACAGGAAGAGTCATGTAAATTTTATAGAATATTGACAAATTAGTGAGACCCGATGCCATTAGTTTTTCAGTCAAGAATAGCTGAAACTTTTTAACTAGCAGTTCAATGGATAATGATACAGGAATTCATGCATACAAATCTTTGAAGGTATCATATTCTACGATTGCTTCTTCAAGGTTAATGTCGTGTTTGTAAATTTTGCATAAACTTTGAAAAGAATCTTTATTTTCTTCCAACATTTGTGATGGATCAATACAATAGAAATAAGTAACTGTGCACCAAAATTCATTAAATCGATCATCTATTTGTGTTACAAGTGAATGCAAGATAGTGACGTACGTTTCAGATTTAAAGCGTGTAGTTGGATCATCAGCCCTTACATCACTGCTAAGTTCGCCTGTCATGCTTTTCGTTTTTGCAATTCGCTTTTCTTTAAATTCTGTTTTAACATCTACATAGTTTGGAACCTTTTTCGTTAACAAATGATTTGACATCTACATTCAGCATTTCAAAAGCGTCATCGCTTCTCATATCAACAAACTTATTTTGTCCAACATCGATCAATTGTTTTGCAAAGGCATTGCAAGTAGTTTGATAACATGAAGATAACTTTTGTACAAATAGCATCAGAAAAGCAAAAGAATATTTTGTTCTTAAAACACATAGTCACATAGCTTCTGCTCTGACACTTCCTTTCTATTCTGTTGATTCCCTTGAATCAAGTGTGGCTAGAATAGCAGAGAATGATCCAACAACTGCATGCTTACGGCGTGCACATCGTGTATCAGAAAGTCGTTTCAGAGTATCTACTGTTGATTCATATTGAGATTTCTGGTATTCTTTAAGAGTATGTAGACGTGGTAAACTAGACGTAAGGCATGCATACAACCAGAGCCGTCTTTACACCAGGTTGGGCCCACGTGCAAAGAAATAGTGTTGGGCCCGCATGAATAAAAGACGTATATACATAATATATATAACTAAACATATTCCCATGGGGCCCCTATGCTCGTGGGCCCCCGGGCAAATGCCCATCGGGCCTATGCGTTAAGACGGCCCTGCATACAACCTTAAATCTGCGCCAAAAACAACTGTATACCACTGTTTACAGACATTGCTTCGATAGTAACCAAATTCAAAACATGGGCACAATAATTGGGTGAAAGTTTCTTTATATGAGTTTAAAGGCCACTCTTAATTCCAGAGTATGCCTGTCCTCGACAGAGTGTGAAATCAATATTTCACTTTTTTATTTCCGTTAAAATCTTCTCAGCAAATGCGGGAGCATTTTTTATTTATGAGGGCGCTTATGAGGTTTTATATAATGCATTTCACTCATTCTCTCACTCACAGATCTCTTTTTAACTTTTATACCAAAAACCCGCCCCAAGTTTTTAGTCATATTAAATCAAAGTACATGAACTTGAATTTATAAGTTTTAAATCATTTTCTTCTTTTTAGTACACTTATAAAAACTTGGTTTTTTTAAATCTTTTTTTTTACCTCTATTTATTTTTATTGTGGCTTTAACGTGGGCTAGATGCCACGCCCCTCAGCTTGTGAGGCGAGCGCACTATTCGCTATTCAGCCGCTGTTTACCAAAGTATAAAAGCCTATAAATCTCTCCACAACATGTCCTGATTTTAAAACTGAATGTAAAGAAACTGACATCTGATCAATTCTAAATATATCAATGGTTGATTCAATAATTAAAGAAAATAATTGTGCAGACTTAACTTAATTATCAATTGTCGCCGATAATTCAGATGCGAGTGATTGATTTAAACCAGATATTACCGTTTCATCCCTTGGTATTCAATTTTTAGCAAGCAATTTGGTGTTGATTACAAGTTTCGTGTTTAGAAATCATTTTTTCTGCTCTTGTGACACCTTTTTGGTGTTCATCGAGGGCGTCTTTAGGGGGGCGCCAGTTTAGACCCAACAGGGGCGCGGGGGGGCAAGCCGCCCCCCCTGCCCTATAGCTAAATCCGCCACTGCTTATATAATAAAAGGCAATGTTCTGTCCGTCATCGATAGCGATTGGTTCCTCAAACTCCTACAGACTCCTACAGCCAATCACTGGCGAAGAAAATTTCAAATCTCATTTACATTTTTATTGAACGACGTTCAAAACGAGTTATTTTTGGTGCGGTTTTATTTCCAAGCGTTAATTTTGAGGGGTGCGCGTTGGGATTTGTAGTCAAAACTTTGTTTTTATGGGTTATTTATTATAACTATAACTAGTGTATTACCCGTAAAAAATGACGGAAGTTTTCAAAATAAATACATTTCAGCTGAAATCTATTTATTTTGAAAAAATACACATCAGAATAAAAAGAAATGTAATACAGAACTTTTATTTATTTTTATTTTATTCATTTATTTTCATATTGCACAATTTTATGTGGAACGTTCGAAAAGAGTTATTTTTGGTGCAGTAAATTTGGTGCGCTGCTTTCTAAAATTAGTAGCGTCATGGACAGACAGACTAGACAGACAGACGTGACATACATAGCAAATTATGTATGTTGATGTATAGTATTTTTGACGTGATACACATGTATTGCTGGTCGAGACGGCGGGTCTCTCGACAAATCGCGGTGGGGGGGGGGAGATAGGGTCTCTGGACAGACCGCCGTGTGGGGGGGGAGGTAGGGTCTCTGGACAGATCGCAGTGTGGGGGGGGAGGTAGGGTCTCTGGAAAGACCGCGTTGTGGGTGGAGGTAGGGTCTATGGACAGATCGTGGTGTGGGGGGGGGGAGGCAGGGTCTCTGGACAGACGGGGGTAGGTAATGTTGTTAGAACTATAATGTATAATTTTTTTGACGTGATACACATGTATAGCCGGTCAAGACGGCGGGTCTTATCTTATCTTATCTGTTTCAGACGCTCCTTCTACACAGAAGATTATTGCGTCCTACGCTTATCTATGGTTTGTGCTTAGTCCTGCATTCTTATTAGAGTTTTAAATGTTGATAAAGTGTTGGCTTTCCTGGTTTCTTCAGGCAACCCATTCCACGCCCGAATTCCGGACGGGAAGAACGAAAATTTGTATGAGTTTGTTCTCGCATACGGAATAAGAAATGTGTTTTTATCCTTATGTCTATCTGAGGGTTGTGTTAAGTTATCTTTGTGTTGTATTTCTAAATTAGAGTTAATTGCTTTATGTATGATTACTACTTTGCTCTTGGTCCTTCTATCCTCTAGTGTTTCAAGGTTTAATGATTTAACTAATGGTGTTATTCTAGTCAGTTTTGAATATTCCCCAGTGATGAATCTGGCAGCTCTTTTTGGGATTTGTTCTAGTTTATCAATGTTTTCTTTGGTGGATGGGTCCCATACAGAAGATGCATATTCTAGTACAGGTCTCACTAAAATGAGATAGCATTTTAGTTATATATCTTTATTACATTTGTAAAGGTTTCTTTTTATAAAGCCTAAGGTTTTGTTTGATTTTTTAATAACGGACAAACCGTGGTGGAGGGGATGCAGGGTCTCTGGACAGACCTCGGTGGGGGGGGGGTAGGGTCTCTGGAAAGACTGCTGTGTTGAGTGGGAGGTAGGGTCTCTGGACAGACCTCAGGTGTGTGTGTAGGGTTTCTGGATAGACGGGAGTGGGTAATGTTGTGATGTCCTACCATGAACTTCACTTATTCCCGTCCTTGGAGGGCTTTGTTGCTAGTCCTATATAATAATCCTTTATATAACAAAAGGCAATTTTCTGTCCTGTCATCGATAGCGATTGGTCCTTCAAACACATATGACTCCTACTTCCAATCATATTGAACACGTTTACGCGGACATTCGAAACGAGTTATTTTTGGTGCAGTATTTCTTCCAAGACTTTATTTTGAGTTATGCGCGTTGGGATTTATAGTCAAAAGCTCTGTTTTTACGATTTATTTATTTTAACTATAATGAATAGTATTTTTGACGTGATGCACATGTATGCCGGTCGAGACGGCTGTTGCAGGGGCGTTACAACATGCCACCGAACGTTGGCGGAACGGGCTTTGTTGCTCGTATTATTATAATATAACCTACTAATGCTACAACTATTTTAAACGATATATTATATATTTACACAAAAAAGCAAAACTAATTTTATTCGCAAAATCATGCAATAAACTCTTTAATTATTTTATTTTTATAAGCCATAATAGCTAAAGATTAGTTAAACTTGGTGTATTCATTTTTGATTGTAATTAATTGTTCATCAACTTAATTTTAGAGAAGCTTCTCTCATAACTTGCATTACTAATGATAGTTTTAAGCAATGTTCGAATTAATGATACTAGAGACGACCAGTAGCGTAGCATACGCCGTAGACTTGTTCATATATAGTGCAAAGAAAGGGGGAAAGAAATGACACAAACTGCAGCACGAAGAAATCAGAACAACGCGAATTGAACAAGGGTCATTCGTCATATTTATTTGCACTCGTCTTTTGCTTGTTCTGGTGAATTATATATATAGATTATATTAGCAGAGTAACTTCGAGCTTAAACATTTTAACAAACTTGAATAAATCAAATGGGCTTGGATTCGTTAATTCATTTTTTAAATCCGCGATGTAAAATAGTCCTTTCTAGCCAACGTCATGCAAGATTCTTTGAAACTAAATATTCTAATTTGAAGGCGAAATTCAAAGTCCAACAGACTAGCGGGAGTACGGAAGTTATATTTGTTTTAAAAATTCTGTAATTGCCAAAACCTTACATGAATTTCTACAGCAAACTCATTTAATGAAGGATACAACTTTCGCTCGTCTGATTTTTATTAATTTTTTGGGTTTAAAGTTTAAACATAACATGGCTTCATATTCACTTTATTTACCAAATATTTGCTCTCTTATTCTTTTTCTGGACGATTAAATTAAAATGAAAATGTCTCCACTTAAAATGTTATAGCAAATTTCAAAGCAACCCTTAAGTGTTCCGTTCGTTTCTAAACGAAGCATTTTTTAAAAGAATTTTTACGTTATTAAAAAAAAATGGGTATCATTGACTTCACATAGTGCATGATGCCAGATAGTAAATGTTTCCTGATGTGTAAAAAAAGTGTATAGAAAAGTTCCTGCGTCTGTTCGCGTGTTTAACTTTTCACCTGCCTCTGTCAGTTTTTCCATAGCTATCAAAATAACCTCAAAATGGCTCCACGGTATAGTCACTATTTTCTATCATGAAGTCTGTTAAATGCCATGCCTGTAGTAGCAATAATATATTTCCATTGATGAGTGGACATGGTAAATAATTTGGACGAACATGTAAAAACAAATCAGGTTTAATGAGCTTTTTGAGCGAGATTTGTCATTGATATTTATGTCTTTCTTGAACTACGCAATAGTTTCCAGCCATGAAGAAGTATTACCACACGTTGGACCTCTGCTGTTCATTATTTTAAAATCATCATTTATTTAAATATCATTTCAGGAAAAACGTTAGCTGATTTTTTTTTCTGTTTTAATGAAATCTTAAAGATTCTACAGCGCCTACTTTCTGGTTTTCAAGCTGAACATTTCACACTAATGGACTTGTTTCTTCCTTATGTGAAATATATGGAGAGCTATCGAATACAATGGAATAATATTTGGTATCTTGTACCTGAAAGATGATTTTTGGCGAATTGTATCTCCTAAAACTGTAATGAGCTCATTTTGATTTTGAGGTGACAACTTTTTTACCTCTTTTCTAGGGCTGCGGAAATTAACGATTCATTTCTCAATTAATCGTTGAAAAATGTTAACGATTAAATTAATTTTGAACGATTAATCGACCCGCCACTTACAAATTACTGGAAGTCAAAAAGTAAAATAAATATAAGAAAAAATAGTGGCCGATAAATAATTAATTTTCTTACGATTACACGAACATTTTGGTTTTTGATGAATTACTGCGTTACAAAATGGAGATGAAAGTTCCTGAATCCATTAACCCTCTACAATGGTGGAAACTTAATGAACACCGATATTCGATAATGTCATTCCTTGCCAAGACCGTTTTGTGCATACCAGTTACTTCAGTTCCATGTGAATGATTGTTCAGCTCGGCTGTTTATATTGTCAATTAGACCCGCTCATCACTTGAACAAAATAATGTCAACACACTAATTTTCTTTTTGCAGAGTTGGTTAAAAGATGACATATAATAGAGACATTCCGGTGTTATTTGGATTTTCAACAAGAACGTTTAATAAGTGTTACTTATGACTTCATAAATTTTAATTTTTGGCTTTAATCGACATTGTAATATCGTAACCCACGTGAAGCGTTTTTTAAAAATCGCTTAACCGGCCTTCAGAAAACAAACTGTGTTAACATCCTTAGATTATATTTTATTTTTATGCATACGAATTAAACATTGACTATTAATTATCACGGTTAACGTCTTTGTTTAGAAAAAGAAATTAATTATTTTTAAATGTATTTTTTTTTAAATCCCTCAATTGACTGACGGGCATCCAGTAAGAAAGAGGTCGGTGAACAGGGGTAAGTTACCTCATCTGGGGTCAAAAGGGAATTCTTAGGGGTAATGCAGACTCATTTGGGACATATAACATCCACTACAATCCACTAGATATATTAAAATACGTCATGTGTGCGTGTACGCTTGGATCATATGCCCATTATTGAACCGGTTCCTTTCAGAAAATGCATTTTTTAAAATTTGACAACTATGTAGATTTCTTACCTACGTACTATACGAAGACACCCAATAAATCCACCCTACTTTCATTTATATTGACACGAGTGAAAATAATCTTAATCCACATGACTTGACTGCATCAGGTATCCTTTCTGTGATATTTATCATTAAGGCCTAAAAAACTGAACTAAGAAGAAAAGTTGTTTTGTGCTCCTCTCGAATTGCGATGTCAAGAATTTGATGCATTCAAAAAAGTTTATGAATACTGACTAATTTTAAATGGGCTCATTTATCAATATATCTAGAGTGGTCAGGGGCGTTTGACCAAAAACCAATCGAACAATTATATCAAACTTAAAATGTTTATAATTGTATCAAATAGATCCCCCCCCCCACAAAAAAAATAAAATAATATTAATTAAAAATTGATATTCCGTGTTGTTTTGACTTAAAATATCTACACATAATCCCATTCAGATCATTTTTAGACACTTGTCATGCTTGTAAAACTCACCAGTTGCATTTTCGCAACGACGCTCCCCCAAATTCCCGAGTCATGTGAGCAGGACCTAGGGGCCATCCATAAAGTACGTCACGCTATTTTTGACCCCCCCCTGTCAGAAACTGTCACAAATCTCTGGACCCCCCCCTAAAGTACGTCACACTTTCGAATTTTGTTAAAAAATTAACACCTAATTAAAATATTTAATTTAATACTTAAATTACACTTCACCATTAAACTGTATTAAAATATAAACTTTTCAATTAAAAGTAGGGATGTACCAGATTCAAAATTTTGAAATCCGGCCGGAGCTGAATTTAGCCGGATTTATGAAGTGAAATCCGGCTGGCGCCAAAATCAGATTTCTTAAAATGGCCGGATTCCTGATTTGCCGGAGCCATTATGAATATATATATAAATTAGGAATCTAGCCGGATTTATAAAGGGAAACCTGCCGGAGTCGAAGCCAGAGCCGGATTTTTTTTAAATAGCCGGATTCCGGATTTGCCGGAGCTGGAGCCGAAATCCCGTACACCCCCACTTAAAAGAACTATCATAATATTAAAATGACTTTAATAGTAGAATAGTTAATTGGCAACAGTTGTCACAGTTATTCAATGAAATAGTAACTCAATCTAGACCAAATTTGAAAAGAAAAATTGCAAAAATTACACTTGACAATTGTATAATAAACATAATTTCTCTGCTAACTTTTCATTTACAATGAGTGAGGTTAAGTTTTAGATAATCTTCAGATTATGCAATCTATTGACACAGGATAATAAGTAGATTAGCGAAACTTGACCTCACCCAGAGACTAAACAATACAAAGAAAACAAAACAATTTGACTTTAAAAAAAAACTAGATTGACAAATTATGTGACCAACTCTTGTGCTATATTGAATCTGTTTATTATGGTCCTATGAATTATGTTTCATTCAAAAATATTCACTGGACATCATCTTACAACGGTGAAATGAAGTTGTCATCCATAGTTACTACTGACATCATTCTTTCACCATCATCGATTCCTGGAAGGATAATTGCAGACAGATCAACTCGTCCTCATCTAGCCACTCAACAGCCTCTGTATGTGCATTTTCTCTTCTGGCAATAACTGCCATAGGTTCTCTTTGCCTTCTAGAAGTGATTCTCAAAGGACGGATGCTTTTTATCTGAGTTGATTCTGGAACAGTTTGGGTGGGCACATTCTCCTGAGCCCGAGCTCTGTGTTGTCCTTTATGTTTCTTCAAAATTGTTTGTGAGGCTAAATATAAGTGACCTACTTTGCAAAGTAGATCAAATAAGCTGGTAATCATATGGTTGTACTTTGAAAACTCCTGTTGATCTTGGCATAATGTCATCAAATTTGAGAGTTTGTGCTACAATCAAGGAAGGACATTTATGAGAATCTGCATCTTTCTGAAGCGTTGAGTCCATCAACTATTTGGTTGATTGGGATTGGAGGAGGGGAAGAATCTTGAAGGTAAAACGTTGAAATATGAGCTTCGTGCTTTGTCGCAACATTTCATGTCCTGATATTTAACAATTTGAGTGAAGTATTGGCTGGTGCGAACATGATTGTCAAACCATACCTGATCTTTATATTTGTAATATTAGTCCTGCTGCATCCAATTCAGATTCAGATTTATGAAGAACACATTCAGGAGATACGCATTTCATGCAATTTTGACATAAAACTCATTCTAATTTTTCTTTAAAAAATTGAAAATTATTTTTGAAGCTATTTAAATTCTACTAAAATATTAAAAGTAATTTAGAAAAAAAATAATTGAAAAAATAAATGTGTGACATCACACATGGCCTGACCCCCCTCCCCCCTGTCACAAAGTGTAACACTTTCTTAGACCCCATCCCCCCTCGAAGCGTGACGTACTTTATGGACGGCCCCCTAGAGTCTGTGGGTTTGGGGGGGGGGTAACGCACGCATAAACTTAATATTAGGCGTAACGGGCAAAAGAGTTCGCCCGACTCATGCCGAAAGAGAACCAAACGGAGCTGCGGTAACATCACAAATGCCTTGGTGTCAACATCAAACGATGCACGATAACAATTTCATACGTTATCTTGTGGATTCTCAAACTTTAGGATTATAATTAGATTTAATTTTCCTGTCTTGATAGCTTACGCCAACCAGCGTCTGATGGCCTACCGACCAGCACATTGACAGCACTGATTTAAAATATTTTTTTAAAAAAAGTCATTAAATAAATTGTAAGTGACCAAATATTTCAGTGGAAGTTTTATTTAAAGTTACCCTTTTGATGTGACGTCACATTTCTTCAACCCCCCTCCCTCCCCCTCGTCACGCATCGTCACAAAAAGTGAGACTAGATGCGTGACATCATTTATGGACGGTCCCCAGGTCTAAGAACAAATCAGCGTTGTATGACTGCAAATTGAATGCAGTCCTGCCAATCACAACCAGTTAACTGGTTGCACAATTCAAGAATAGGCCTATTATCCAAAATTGTGAGCAGTTACATACTTCTCATTATTTATAATTGCATTCTGTGGTCAGGTAGTATGTAAATTAAGTTCCTTCTTCTTCATAGATATTATGACAAGTAACAATAAACTTTTGTTGTCTTGTCTTATCTATACACCGTGCGCCTGTTAAAATAATTATGAATAATAAAGTCTTATTATCAAAATAGAAACCGTCTCAGTTTCAGTTCGTATTTTTAAAATGTAATGAGTATGTGTGGTCGAGTGGCATGTGCGCTCGGCTGGGTAATGCGTGGAACCCTCACAGCCGTGGCCTGTGAACGCTGAGTACTTGCCAAAGAGCAGCATGGTCTGTGGACCCAATAATCTTCTGTATAAACTAAGGAGCGTCTGTATAGATAAGACTGAACTTAATAAGACAGACAATGGAGTGTGAATGTGAAATAAAGCGACTCAAGTACTTGGTTATTATTATTAATTCATATTATTAAACGTTGTAAATTGTAATTGAAATTGAAGTAGACAAAATGTATATATGCGGCCCCCTCTAACAATTAACCTTTCAATGTGGCCCTCCGTAGAAAAAGTTTGCCGACCCCTGCACTAGGGTTTTCTCCTGAGAGAGGGAGAAGGGAGCAAGATGATAGAACAAGGGGGATTACTGTTAAAAAAATTACTATTTCCCAGTTATCTGGTGGCATTGTTATTGTTAGAATGTCTTTGGACTTGAGGCATTAGAATTTAGGGCAGTCGTCTCTACCTAAAAGGAAAGAAGAACGATCTTTTTCAATGACTCATACAAGCTGGCAGTTAGATGTGAAATAAATATTACATTGTTATTTTAAAATTCTAATTGTGAAAAATTTATTTTAAGTTTAGGAAAAGTCAACCAATAACCAACTTAACTTGCGAATTACAATTAACAATGTACGAGGCCGAAGGGTAGGCAGGCCTGCTGGCTATTATTGAAATTGTAACTACATTTAAGTAGTCACTAAACAGTTCTCTCTGTAAATTGTAAAGTAAATAGTAAATAACTGGACTAATAATTAATATAGAAGGACACACGTCACACGTACTCAACCGACTTATGAAAAATTGTAAGTATAAATGATTTACTGAGCAGCAATCAGCAATAGAAATATAATTTGAAATTAAAATTTAAATAATTTTAAATATGTTGTAATGAAGAAAATTGATGAGTAGATGAGGCTATAACTATAGTATAGAATAGAGTTATAAAAATTATAATCATGAACTGTATCAAATTTTAACAGAAACAGATCTAGTTAGACTAGTTCTAGGCCTGGATCCAATGCCATTACTTAAAAATCAGTACAGTAAAGGCAAAGGTGACTGCTCACTTAACTTACATATCGTTGATTTAACATAAAACATGTGTGGTAGTGGTGTGTTTTAAGTATATGGTGGCAAAAAGGCATACCTGAGGTGGGAGGTTAGCACATATTGGAATTCTTAAAAAATTACTTAACTTTTTTGTCAGTTACTTTGACTTTTGTAGATGAGAATATCATGCATGGCCGTCACCATAGCCATTGTTTGGTGTGTTATTTCTTGCCGTTATTAGTTACCCCTAACCCAAATCTCTTGTGAGACTTGTGGCAATTTTTTCCCCGTATATTTAGGGAAAGCACTTCTGAGCAAAGAGAAATGTCATGGAAAGATGTAGCATACAATTAGTCACCAAGCCAACAGGTTGGGCTAACTCTAGTAAATAGTTTTAATGAGAAGTGTTAAATGTTTCCTTCCTTTATTTAACAGTTAAATATTGAAACATTCAAACACTTTATTACATATTACAATTAATAAATTAGCTAGAACTTGTGGTAATGTAAGATTTAACAGCAGTCTCGATTGTTTATTCATATTTTATATATCCAAATCAAAGGATACAAACGTAAGATTAACATGGCAAAGGAAAAAAACAACAAATAGACAATACCTCCGGAGCCCTGTGTAGAACATGGAAAAAATGCCTTACTTGTTTCATTTGAGAGTAATAATTCGGACACACTAACCAACAATTTTTACTTATAGGAAATGTTCATGAAATATTTGAAACTAGATACGCCCCCGCGGCGAGGCATATGTCGCTGACTTGCTCATGGATAGTGCAAAGAAAGGGGGGAAAGAGCGGACACAAACTACAGCACGAAGAAATTAAAAAAAACTCGAGTGAACGTTGATGGGGGGGGACCACCGACGCATTGTCGGGCATTCGCACTGCTGTTATCTACCTGCCCACCACCCTTCACCACTCTAGCTTGCCAACCATAAACTGTGATTGGCCGACCCTAGTTAGGGTCAGCCATGTTCGCAAAAAATGGGGAAAAGAACGGACACAAACAGACATTTAAAAAAATTAAAGAATAATGTTTTTGCTGGGGCTTGAACCCAGGACCTTCCACATGTAAGGCGGACAAGATAACCACTACACTACGAATCACATGTTATTCCATTGTGTTAATTATTGTTTTTTTCTGTCTTGTTAGTATTAGATTATAAATTTAATTAAGAGTTGATTCTTCATTCCTTCATTAAAAAAAAATTCCTTTTCCTAGGTATGGAACATGGCCAGCCTTGAGTGGCTTTACGTTTTGCTTTCTCAAACACAGATGGAATGGCTGCTGACCTCACCATTGTACTACAATATATCTATTATTTTGTCTGTTTTATCATGTGGAGAAATCATAGCACCTGAAAATGTTGTTCATCATTCTGATTCTGATGAAAATAAAGAGGAACCCACTTTTACACAAGGATTTTTTACCAGCATAATTAATTTATTCAAAAACACACCACAGGAGGAAACTTTAATTTCCAGCTCTAGCAACAGCGATGGATGCAGCTCAGTAATTCATTTTGAAGGAACTAGAAACCTAACTGTTTTTTATACACTATTATTGGCAGGGATATCTTTTTTAACTCTAATATTCTTATTGCTGATTGCAATATTTTGCAACAGAAAAGGCAACAAAGCAAATGATAAGTTACAGGAATCTGAAATCTCTAAAAAAGAAATTTCTTATGAAAATGATAAAAGCACTGATACCAGTGATGATTTTGTTTTGCTTCCTAATAAGAAAAACTTAAAACAACTTAGTAAAGACAAACCACTTATGATAAATAATACTAAGCCTGAGCATAACAGTGAAAATCTTAAACAGTATTTACAGCATGTAGACAAAGTCTTGGAATGTACCATTGGATTTCTTCTTAAGGAAATAGATGTTTGTTTAGCTACAGAAATGGCTCATTCTGCCAGTAGTTCTGAAGGTCGTACAAGGTTGCTTTCATCTCCATCTTCAAACTCAGTCAGCACCTTAACATCTCCCAGATTATCTCGTCGAATTATAAGTCAACCCAGGATGAGTCCCCAGTCCTTACCATCTCAGATTTCTTTAAAAAAAACAGATGATTCTTATGCAAAGAACTGGATACAATTCAAGAGATTCAAGGCTTGTTTAGGTTGGGTGTTTCCTGAAGTGATCTTTGATGGGGAAAATATTGGCCAAGTGTCACAAGGCAATCATAAACTTTCTTTAATTCTTCAGTTCCTATACCAGAATTGTCCCATCAGGCCTGTTCAGTGGGATGTAGCTACTTTAGTGGTCAGCTATTCTCTATATGCTCTAGACCATCAACTTAAAGCTATGAACTCTGATTTATCAGATTTGTTAACCTTCAGTGGCTTTGAAAGTATTGGAAGTGCAACAGATGGAACACTTGTTAGTGCTGCAAACAGGTTTGATGCATTGTTTGTTATTGACACATCCAAGTTAACGGAAATAACAATTCTCCACAATAATTTGAGTTCAGATATTCCACCTGGTCAGGTGATTCTAGGTGTAAAAGACGGCAGTAGCCCAGCTTGTCGAAATGTTAAGTACATTAAGAAGAGTTGTGTCCAAAATTTAATTGGATTTTATTTGATGCCTCAAGAGGTAGAAGAATATGTTGAGACTTTGTTGAAGAAAGCTGTTCTGAAACTGTATAGAGAAAACAAAGGCCAAATGGACAGACTCCCATTTAGTTTCCAGCTGTCCCCCACCAAAAAGTTACACCTGAATATTGATACACATCTTCTTCAAGGTTTAGGATTAGGTGTCCCAGAGGTCAATATTCGATTCATACCGGCCTTGAGACTATCTGTTTTAGACTTTGACATGCTGCCACCTCTTTATGCTGTTCCAACATGGGGATCAGGTTCAAATCATGAGAAAAAAGGAAACACTTTACCGAAAACTGTGCTAAGCAGAATACTCAGAGATCAAAGCAACAATGATCTGTTGTGGAATATTTGCACTGAAAAGCTGAATTCTTCAATTTTAAAAACATTTGAAAATAGATTTCATGTTTCAGGTGTGAGAGGGCACCACAAGGAATGTCTAATGATTTTAAAAGCTTTGTTTTCTCAGGGTACTAAAAATGCCCTTTTAAATAAAGGAGAAGTAGATGCCAATGTTTTAAGTACAGTAATTAGTTTTCTACTTCAGGAAAGTGCAGCATCAGCATGGACGTTAGACAGCCTTACAGACAGAGTCTCAGATTCAATTCATTTCCTGAAGTCATGTTTTCAAAATATTTTGCTACCCAATTTTTCTGTTCATAATCCCCATCTTTTGGAACAAATCCCATGCTTGCAAGTGCTATCTCCACTCTTGTCTGGTAGACAACAGAATATCTTGTCCCATGTCTCCAATGATGCTGCTTTGAAAGTTTTGGGTTACATAGAACAACGCCTGCAAGAAACTGGTCTAAGACAATGTGTTAAGGAAGAGTTTTCTAACAGCATGTGGGAATATGAATTTTTTATATTTGGTTAGTGTTTCTATTGTTTTTTTAGTTTGCACTAAGTGATATAACAGTGACGCACTGCCATATTATACATACTAGTATCATAAATTAGTAAATGATATTTATGATATTTTAAAAAGAAATTAATTTTTTTCATAATCAAGGGACGTAACTAGAGAGTATTAAAGTACAAGTTAAATATATCCTGTAAAGTGAATTATCTTTGATTGTAAATTTATCATTCGGTTCACTCCCAACTCCCATTTAATAATTTATATTTGTTGTTTTATGCCAATAAAATGTTTAAAAAATTTTCATACTTAAGAACACTAAAAATATAATAAATCTGATTTCACATTTGTATTGTATATACCTGTATATTTCAAAGATAAATATTTTATGTACATTTTAACAAAAAATTATTCACAAATTCTTTTTGTAAAATGCAATATTTATGTTTAAAAAAATGTTGACCTTTATTTTTGGAAGGTAGTGTTCTTTCTTTAATAAATATAAAGAAACATAGAGAATATTTAAAAATGTGGCCCAGTGCATTTCTTTAATTTGGTGAGTAACTCTGTTAACATTGTGATTGTGGTTTCTTGCAACCATTGTTTTCTAAAAATGTTTTCTTCTTTACTTTATTGACTATCTCAAGTCACTATAATACTAAATATACCATATTTAAACTTATGAAATTTGTCAATACCAGTGTTTGTAATCTTTGTGGATGAGTTCCTCCAGTGATCACCATTTACTCTATTGCTAGTCCCTTGCTAAACTGTACTCTGTTATAATTATATTTTTTTATAGGCTATGTATATTGCACTATATTTTACTTCAGCATCTAATAATTCAATTTTATGTTTTTATTGAATTGGCTTTGATAACTGTATCTTCAAAAATAAGGAAATTTTATGCCTCCATTTAATTTTTTTTTGTGTGTGGAAACATTGAACTTCCCTCATTTTGTAGGTAGTATCTGGTGTTAATGAAAATGTTCTTTTCCATTTAGAGCAGTTTTTTTTTAATCCATAGATTACACTTTAAACATTAAAGCAATTTCATAAATAATGTTTTCCCCCCATCATTTAAACATAAGAACATAGATTATGGGATCTTTATTACAAATTTACCAAAAATTTAGATAATTCTTAAATTTTATGTGTAGGCAATTATAACGCATATGATTTTTTAAAATCTATGGAAGTATTTCTGACTCATTGCTCACATTGTTTATAAAATCAAAAGAAAATTGTTAAATATTTTAAATTTTTATTCCCACCACAGTTCAAATTTAAACATTATTAGACTTTGAGATATCATATTACAATGTTACTCCTCTAGAACTATTGTCCTTTCTTATGGAATTTGAAAACATATTAGTGTAAAATTTATTGCCATCCTTACAGTAGCAAAGAAAGTTGATAAATTCATAATAAGCACCCACCCATTCAGAGGTGTATCTAGGAAAAAATAAAAATAATAATTGCATCTGGATCAAAAGTTTGAAAAATTGCACACCCTCGCTCCACAAAAACACATGTTATTAAGTTTTTACTTAACATAAATTCAAGAATCCCTGGAATGATAATACCCTTTGCCTCTTATTGGTATAAAAATATATTCACACATGTATTTGGATACAAATAATTCCTTAAAACATTAAATTTGTGTATTATTTAAATATAATTATACCTCTACATACATAAATTTGATGAAAAGCAAATTTAATTTCATATATATTGATTCCTTTTTCATAAATAATGGAAAATAAATATAGTTTTTTTTAATAAGAATCCTTTTAGTTTTTAGACTTAGTAGGAAATTTATTTTATTTGCATAATGAAATTGAACTTTACAAAACTTGATTTTTTCACTAAAATTATGTTTTTAAAAATATGCTCAGTAAAATATAAATTCAGGGTGGATGTCAATATTGTTTACATAACATATACAATAATTTTTTTTATTCAAATTATTATTTTATTTAAATGAACTAGTACATGTATTGTATTATAGTGCAAGTGCCTGCCACCTTCTTTGCTGCTGAATCAACGGAATGCTTGTGCTTTCATGATATGATTTTGTAGCAACTTTACCTCAATTAAATTGTGCTTTATATTTTTACGATGTGATTAGTGTTTTATATAGAGCTTTATTTACATGGCATGAACATTGTATTGTAAAAAAAAACTGTTGGTGGTGTTACGTTTTTTTACATTACACGCTTTTATTTAAGTCACACTGTTTGTATGTTGTATCCATCCATCCTTCCTTCAAATCTTGAAACGTAAAATTAAACCACTTCTGATGGTCCTAGATATCTCAAAATTTTACCACAGATAGATCTTGGATGACAATGCATTGTATCAAAATTTCAGATCGATTGAATGTACCGTAATTAAATTAATCAATTTTTAGTTTATCTCTGTTTATCACTATTTAGAATGTATAGTCGTCTGCTAGAGTTGACCTCCACGGCTCACTGGTTTCACTCCAGCCTTCGTTTACCAAATTCCCGTGTTTACATCAATGGCAGGGGAGATCAGCGCGTTTCAGTCTGTGAATATTTGTAAATAAAAGCGTGTCCTTTTTAAAAAAAAGAAGATTTTTTTACATTTTACTTATTACGCGCTTTTATTTAAGTCACACTGTTTGTATGTTGTCTCCATCCATCCTTCCTTCAAATCTTGTAACGTAAAATTAAACCACTTCTGATCGTCCTAGAGATCTCAAAATTTTACCACATATAGATCGTGGATGACAATTCATTGTGTCAAAATTTCAGATCGATCGAATGTACCGTAATGAAATTAATGCACTTTTAGTTTTTGTCTATATAAAATATTATCACTCTCGTCAATGAACCATGCCTCAATTCGTCCTAGAGGGATACAAAATTCCCGTGTTATATAAGGGGAGTTCAGCGCGTTTCAGTCTGTAATTTTAAGTGGATTAAAGAGAAGAAAATAAAAGCGTGTTTTAAAAAAAAAGATTTTAAAAAAAAAGTATTTTCTTATTTCTGTTGATTTTGACAATATCTAAATTTGAATATGGTTGGTATTTTTACCGAAAATTGAGATCAAAGATTCATAGCAAGAGAGTTAAGTTAGGTCAATCTCATTGACAAATATTTAAAATAAGATAAAAAATAAACTTTAAATTAATTGGACTATGCCATTAACTCTTAAAAAAGATATAGAATTTGCAATTTAAAAGGTGAACTTTTGCTTAAGGTTAATTCGTTCATATCAAGACAAATCATTTGCAAATTATTAGGGGCTATTGTTACCATGGCATGAAGAGGATTGGCGTGCAGTCCGCTGACACCTATTTTAATTTTAAGAAAAACAATCGATGCAGTGACCGCAATAAAAAAAGAGAAGAAAAAATCTGCCTTAATATTAATGTGAGAGTGATGTTCTATTTAAGTTAAGAAGCATTATGAAACCTTCCGGCCAAAGCCAGATTATACTGGAAGTTTCAAAGTCGATGACCCCCCTTCAAAAAGGCAATACGAATAGGCTCATGTAATGTTGGTGTCATGTTCATGTACACGAAAATATCACTGGCGGCGACCAATGTTCCCTTTTCTAAGATTCTTTGGTCCGTGGGCGAAATAGCAAACCTCGTGTGCAAATTTGCACACAACTTTTTTTTGGTGCAAAATTGTCTTTATCAAAATTTGCTTCGCGTTAATTTCAAACAGATGCGCGGCGTGGGTCAGATATCTGCGCAGCTTAATGTTAAAGTTAAAGGGAACATTGGTGGCAGTTGAAATGAGAACAGACTTATACTTTGATCTACCTAGAAACTAGATGTAAAACAAGACGGACAGAATATCTTGTCCCATGTCTCCAATGATGCTGCTCTGAAAGTTTTGGGTTACATAGAACAAAGCCTAAATATAACTGGGGCTTTAAATACTAGGACTGGGAAATAACATTTAGATTTTATGTTGAAAAAAATCATTGGGTGCCAAGACTTAGGGGCATTTCTGGCGGAACACCGGTGTCACAAAATAAAGTCTCCCCGGAGAGCTTATTACTAGTCTTATTTTAACTTGCTTTGTAAGTTTAATCGGAACCGTCCCACTATTTGTTTATAATTTTTTCGCGTGCCCAGTTGACGCCGACCGTCACTGTTCACACCCCCTACCGTCCATGCGCCCAGTGTTTAAAACCAGGGGAGATAATTGTGTTTCAGTCTGTAAATGTCGCGTTTAAACATAATCACTACTTTTAATTATGTCTCATATATAAGGGATTTATAGTCAAAAGGTAAGCTGGCTTTGCACTTACTGTAAAATGCGTAGACTAAAAAGTAGAAAATTAGTGCATTTTTAATATAAGACTAGTTTTAAAAAAGTGTTTTTAATGTTGATTATTTTAAAACAAAGTCACCCCTGGAGACTTTTTTCAAAATAAAGTCTCCGGGGTTAAAATGAATCCTCCCCTTAATTATTGGAAATTGTAAATAATTGTTTTATTACACGCCATGACTTACAATATAGTTTGTATTTGTTCTACATGCATTTGTGTATGATTATTGGAAATTCAACAATCATAGGCTTAGTCAGGGGCGTAGCAATTTTCGGGCTAAGTGGGTGTATGCCCGGATATACACATTTTAGAGGTTGCTAATTGCCCAGAGTTATTTAAAAGAATAACAGACAAATGAACTGAAAAACAAAGATGATCAAGTAATACGATAACGTCACACTGATGTCTTAGAACAAGAATTCACTCTTTACGATTTTGAGTAGCACCTGTGGCCAGGACTAGGACTTACACGAAATTTGCGATGTTTATGAGTGCATTATAATTATTCAAAAATATTATTACCGACTTTTATCGGTAGTCTTTACTAAATTTAAACAAGAAAATGTAAATTTAACAAATTAAAGTTGCCAAGGATTGTAAATTTATAACAAAAAATTTAAGTTTACTTTTAAAATATATTAAAAGAGCTTTCAAATGGAAATACCTTTTGTGTAGCCTTCTCAAGAGACACAGCACATGCCAGTACTTAGACACGCAAAAATTAGGTCACACGTTTAAACAATGAATGTCGTAGCTTGGGTTGGAGCCACTCGATACGTTTTCTTTTGTTAAAGCCCGAATCAAAGTGATATGTGGAGATCTGGGTTGAGGTGAGGCGCTCGCTTAGTTAGTTTTAGATTCGCGTATAGGTGTGCCGCTGAATTAGTTAGGCATAAAGTCAATTACCTTACGGAATTTTAGAGCCCAGGAGACTGAAGATGTAGCTGAAAGTTTTACTTTAAAAAAAAATTTTTATTGAGGGGCGCATTTGCGGTCCTAGCCATAGAGACTCGTGTGCTTTTTCGGGGTTGCACCAAAGTGGTAGCGGGTCGAAGTAGGGAATTTCACGGTTTTCACCCCTCCTAGTGAGTTCAATTAGTGGGAGGCATTTTCGACTTTCTGTCCTGGATGCCCAGGGGGCCGCTTCAGAAGCGACCGCTCCAGGGGTTTTTTTCTCGGCTGTTACGTCACGTTGGGGCCAGAAAGCTGAGAGGGTCTTCCGAGAAGACCCATGAAGAGCACCAGGCTCGGGTTTGCTTACTTTCTTACACATGTAGGATATTGAGGACATGCGTCAGGAAAACGCAGAGTCTTTTGTTGGGTGGGTGCTAGACTAGCTAATTAGTAGATTGCTTCAAGACGGGAATTCTGTAAGCTTATCATTTACTTGAAATCTTTTGCACGTATTTCTTTGTAGGCTATTTTATTTAATTGTTCAAATGTAATTATTTTTAGTGCCTAATAATATTGTAATGTCCTGCAGAGGCGTAACTAGGTTTTTGGCGCCCTTGGCTATAATTTATTTTCATAAATTTTGATAAATTGACAAGTTTCAGCTTTGCGATTTTTTCATTTGTTAGAAAAAAATTATTGAATTTCTCTTATTTTATTTATGACAATAATTACGTAGTCTGACAGTGACCGTCATACAACGTGAATATAAAAAATACATAAGACAGGAACAATACTAATTTGCAGTTTATTATTTTCTAAATAATACCAAATAAATTGGTGGATAAAACGGGATATTGCTGCGGTAATAAAGAATACAGCAAAACTTGAAGTAACATTAACATGTATTATAAATAATAAAAACAACCCGTAAAAAACCAAGTTTTTGACTATAAATCCTTTACGTATGAGAAGTAACTAAAAGAATGTTCATTATAACACGCAGCGCCAGACCATCCAGAAATACAAAATTGAAGTTGTGTCGTAAAACATGTTTAATATAATAACGCACCGATCAGGAATATGTTTATAAAAAGAGCTGTCAATAAAATACGCACCTTATTGCGCGACAGAAAGGTTGTTCAATATAATACGCACCGCGACGCTCTATCTCAAAAAATAGCATGATACATAGGAATAAAAAAAATAATCTAAAAAATCAATAATTTAATTACGGTACATGCGATCGATCTGAAATTTTGATACATTGTTTTTATCATCGGTACGAAACTGCCTGCAAAATTTCAGCTCGCTATCTTGCGAGCAAGTGGGTTAAAAATCGATCAAAAGTTTTGGCGACAAGCAAGCAAGCAAGCAAGGTCCGCCGCAGACACCACGAGTTAATATAAAGGATTTAAAAAGCAATAGTGTCAATGTGTCATAATCATTATCTCTTACATAACGATAGAATCTCACAATTAAAAGTAAATTTAAATAACACTCCCCCGACTACAGCTCAGCACTTCAGTTAGCTGGCGTATTGGCGTGTTGTTAATACAGTCGGACCTCTCCAAGTCCAACTCAAGTCTACTCAGGGGGGGTTGGGGGTGGAATTCGACTTACGGATTTTTCAGGTAAGGGAAACTGGCGTAATATGCGCAGATTAATCAAGGACAATGTTGATATTGAGGGAGGGTGGTGGGTGAGAGAAACAGCCATATCGGCTAGAAGGCTTGACAGAAACGAGGGGCGGTGATGTTTCATATGAAAGGAGCCAACTTGCTTTGACATACCGTCACAAGCCCGTGAGACGGTGGGATGAGGATATTAAGATTTTTATTTTTAAAAGAGAGACTGTAAAATCATATTGACATTTGTATGAAAAGAAGCCTCGCAAAGGCCACAAACATAATAAAAAATATTATAATGGTTTAAATGAAATATATGTAAACATATTTGACTATTCACTTTTTTGTTATCGAGGATATAAAATGAACAAAAAAGACTTTTTTTAAAAAAGATGAGGCCCAGCTGTAGTGAGGAATGTAGAATCTCGCATGAAAAAGCAGAAAATAATTTTTTAGTCACAAACTAAGTAGTCACCCAGGGTGACTCAGTTTTATTGATATTTATTGTGATCGATTGTGGGATTTAAGGTGAGATATAAAATTTGATCAACTAACACAAAAGTTATGAGTCCCCCTGTGTGACTACTTAGTTTGTGACTAAAAAAGTATTATTACTCAAAAACTCCGTAAGTCTATTTGTTTCGGGCCCTTTTGAGTTCGACTTAGAGAGGTCCGACTGTATTTATTTAAATACAAATTTTAAAATTAGAAATTTAGTGGCGCCCTTTTGTGCTGGCGCCCTTGGAAACTGCCCCGATGCCAACCCGTTGTTACGCCACTGAGCCAGGTTGACTCGACACAAAAAGCAAAGAAGTGCAGAGCATGACACTGCTGCATGTAAATTGCCAGGAAGCGGTAGAAGTGTACAATACATTCCAATGGACTGGACAGGAATGTAACGATTGTGACACAGATTTTCATTCAGTTAAGTGCTTATTGCGAAAATTCGAGAATTATTGTTTGCCAAGAAAGAATGTGACAGTCGAGAGACACATGTTTTTTCCCCAGAAAACAAGGTGAGGGAGACCGGAGAAAGTTTCCATAATTTTATTCATCATGATCATCGCCCTTCGTCCCATCTGGGGCATAGGCCACGAACAAAGGTTCTCCAGGCATCCCGGTCCTGCGCCAATCTTTCTATCTGCCCCCAGCTGTGCCCGCTCATTTTGGTGTCTGCCTCCAGTTCCCTTCTCCAGGTCATTCTGGGACGACCTCTGTTCCTCTTGCCTTGGGGGTTCCATGAGAGGGCTTGTCTCACAATGCTGGATGTAGGTTTTCTGAGAGTGTGGCCAATCCATCTCCATCTGTGCTGGCGTATTAGCTCATCCACTATGGCTCTTGTTGTGTGCGTTGCCAGAGGTCTTCGTTGGTGATGACATTGGGCCAGCGGATTCGGAGAATTGTTCGGAGACATGTATTTATAAAAGCTTGAAGCTTTTTGAAATGGCTGCTGTTATTCGCCATGTTTCTGCTCCATACAACAAGACAGGCTTTATTGTGGTGTTAAATATCCTGACCTTGGTATGGAGAGTCAAGTTGTTACAGTTCCAAACTTTTTTTAGCTGTTTAAATGCTGGTCTTGCTTTGCCAATTCTCATCCTTACATCGGCTTCAGTCCCTCCTTGTGTGTCAATGATGCTTCCAAGGTATGTGAAGCTATCCACCTCCTCGAGATTTTTTCCTTCCAGTGTTATTGGAGTTTTGCTTGATGTATTTATTTTAAGGACTTTGCTTTTTCCTTTATGGATGTTCAGGCCAAGGCAAGCAGAGAATTGTGCTACATAGTTGGTTTTCTCCTGCATCTGTTGCTGTGAGTGCGATATTAATGCCAGATCATCCGCAAAGTCCAGGTCATCAAGTTGTTTCCATAGTGTCCAGTCCACTGGATACCATTTCTCTTCTGCTCTGTAGACATTTTCATTATTCAGTCGATGGTTAGCAGAAATAAGAATGGTGAAAGCAGACACCCCTGTCTGACTCCGGTCTGTACCCCAAAAGCCGCTGTTGTTTGTTGGCCATGAACAATTCTACATGTAAGTCCTTCGTATGAAGCCTTAATTATGTCAGTCAGTTTTTGTGGTATCCCGTAGTGTCTTAGTAACTTCCACAGGGTTGGCCTGTCAACACTATCGAAAGCCTTCTCATAGTCAATAAAGTTGATGTATAGTGGTGAGTTCCACTCCAGGGATTGTTCCAATATAATTCTCAGGGTGGCAATCTGGTCAGTGCATGATCTATCTTTTCTAAAACCTGCTTGTTGGTCTCTAAGATGGGTGTCTATTTCGTCCCTCATTCTGTTTAGCAGCACTCTGTTAAATACTTTGCTTGGTATGGATAGCAGAGTTATTCCTCTATAGTTGGAGCAGGAGCTAAAGATCTCCTTTCTTTGGGAGCTTAATGAGATGTCCTTCTTTCCACTCCATCGAAATCTGTTCTTCCTCCCATATTTTCTTGAAAAGAGTGTGTAGCATTGCAGAGCTATATATAGTCGTAATATCTGCTGCTGGTATTCTGTCTGGCCAGCCACTTTGCCTTTCTTTAGTTGTTTAATTGCTATGCTTATCTCTTGTTTTGTGGGTGTGCTGCAGTCTATTTCTAGGTCTTGTTCTGCTGGCTCTATGTTGAGTTTGTATTGTGGGGCTGGTCGGTTGAGGAGTTCTTCAAAATGTTCTATCCATCTTTTTTTCTGACCCTCTTCATCAGGTATAGATTTCCCATCTTTAGTTTTAACAGGTCTCTCTGGATTTTTGAACTTTTCGGATAGCTTTTTTTTATTGTACTGAATAGTTCTCTTGTGTTTCCATGGTAAGCTGCCTCTTCTGCTTCAAGTGATAATCCTTGTAAGTAGTTCTTTTTATCTGACTTTTCCCCTTTCAAAAGAGTAGTGTTAAAACGTTGGCGCTTGCTTCCCTCACTTGTCCAATTCTTTTTTCAATTTGAGCCTTAGTTTGGCAATCATTAGATGATGATCTGAGGCTACATCTGCCCCTCTTTTTACCCTTAAATCTTGGAGAGATCTTCTAAACTTTTTGCAGATACAGATATGGTCGATTTGGTTAGCTTTTGACATATCTGGTGATATCCATGTTACTTTGTGGATATTTCTATGCATGAAGAGGCTTCCACCGATGACTAGTCCATCTGCAGCACATAGATCTGCTAGCCTTTCATCATTTTCGTTCATCTCTACGAGGCCGTGTTCCCATGCATTCTTCATATCCATTATTGTTGCTGCCTATTTTTGCATTTAGGTCACCCATTAGTATAATCACATTACTCCTAGGACACTTTTGGATAAGGGTTCTCAGTCTGTTGTAGAAGTCCTCTTTGTCCTCTTCTTCACTGTCGTTAGTAGGAGCGTATACTTGAAGAAGATTCATATTGACTTCTTGCTTTTTGTTCTTAAATCTTGCGGTGATTATCCGGGGGCCATGGGCTTCCCATCCTATAAGGGCGTTCTGGGCAGTTTTGGAAAGCATGAGTGCTACTCCTTGGGTATGAGCTGCGTTTTCTTCATCATGGCCTGAATATATTAGCAGTTCTCCTGAGCTGAGCTTCATCTGGCCTGAGCCAGTCCATCGGGATTCTCTTATCCCCAAGATGGCTAGCTTGTACCGTTGCATTTCGGCAGCAACTTGGACAGTTTTTCCAGCTTCAAACATGGTTCTTACGTTCCATGTTCCTTGGCTGGTGGTGGTCCTAGTGGAGAGGATGGTTGTCTGCCGTGTGGTTTCCAGTTGGCTTTGGCCACCTAGCTTCATTAGTTCTCTGTCAAGAGACCCATCATCTCCAAGGTCCAAGTTTCCTATTTTTTTCTTTGTTCGTGTTTTTGAAGCAAGGCTTTTTTTTTACGGGAAGTGATGCTAGCCCTTTGCACAACCCTCTTCCTCTCTCACCCGGGCTTGGGACCGGCTACGGCGGAGTTGATAATTTTATTACAGACTTAAACTTAAGGCGAAGTCTTGTGAATTTGAAAATTTAACAGAGTCGCTAATAAAGGACAGAATAGTGGTTGGAGTAAATAATGAATATCTCAGGGCTAGACTACTGAGAGAATTAGACCTGAATTTAAACAAGACTGAAATTATATGCAAAGCGGCGTAAACGTCAGAATGGCAACTCGCAGCTTTAAATTAAGAAAATAATGTTCAAGCTGTGAACTCAAAGGCATGTGAGAAATCAAGTACGCACATGACAACAAGTCAACATGTCAACCAAGCTGTAAGGTCAAATACACACATAAAAGCAGGCAAATGTAAATATTGTGGAAAAAACCATGAACCTAGAAGATGTCCTGCTTATGGGAAGTTATGCAACAACTTTGGAAAATTGAATCATTTTTCTGCTGTATGCAAATCAAAACGTGTAAAGGTTGTCAACCGTCAACTAAAAGATCACGTGGACTATAGTCAAAAAACATTCTGCTTAGGAAGTGTGTCCACGCAACCAGAGGCGTAACTAGGTTTTTGGCGCCCTTGGATAATTTATTTTTGGTGCCCTTGATAAATTGACAAGTTTCAGCTTTGCGATTTTTTCATTTGTTAGAAAAAATAATTGAATTTCTCTTATTTTATTTATGACAATAATTACGTAGGGGGCCGTCCATAAAGTACGTCACGCTATTTTTTTAACCATTTTTACCCCCTTATCACAAACTGTCACACATCTTGGAACCCCCCCCCCTAAAGTACGTCACACTTTCGAACAAAAATGTTGTTTTTTATTAACAAAATAATCAAAATTTAATATAAAACAGCGTGACGTCACTCTTGGCCGGACACCCCCTCCCCTGTCACAAACTGTCACACTTTCTTACACCCCCCCCACTGGAGCGTGACGTACTTTATGGACGGCCCCTAGTCTGACAGTGACATTCATACAACGTGAATATAAAAAAATGCATAAGACAGGAACAATACTAATTTGCATTTTATTATTTACTAAATAATACCAAATAAATTGGTGGATAAAAATAAAACGGGATATTGTTGAATTAAAGAATTCAGCAAAACTTGAAGTAACGTGTATCTATATAATTCTCTTCGTGGGACCATGCGAGGCACCACGCAAGTATGTGCAACCAAGCATGACGAAAGACCATCGCTGTGGTCGACCAATGTATCGAGACCAACAAAGGTCCTTGCGTTTCACTTGCATTGTTCCTTCACAGAAAACGTGAGATTATTAGTGTACTGGTTATCACGTCCGCCTCATACGGGGAAGGTCCATGGTTCAAGCTCCAGCGAAAACATTGTTGTTGCTTTTTTTAATTTTTAAAAATGTCTGTTTGTGCCCGTTCTTTTAACACTTTATTGCCAACACTAGCTGACACGCGGCGTAGCATACGCCGCTAATGATTTAGTGACGGGTGAAGACTTCCCGAAAGACACAGTTATCAAAAAGACTTTGAGTGAATGAAAAGAAGGAACTCTAGAGAGACCCGTGGCGTAGCATACGCCGCAGACTTGCTCATCATAGACCTTGCAAAGAACAGTTGGGGGGGATGAGAGTACAGACACAAAAAGCAGCACTAAGTAAATAAAAAATAGCGAGTAAACGTAAAGACATGCACACTGAGGTTGTTGTTAGCCGCCTCCAATTTAATTTTAATACTACCATCCCTTAAACATAAACTATGATTGGCCGACCCTAGCGAGGGTTAGTCATATTTAGGGTTGTTAATTGCGTGTTGTTGTTGTTTTTTGTTGTTTTTTTGAAAAGCGATTATCGATTATGTAACTCCAATTTTTAGCCGATTATCGTTTTAAAGCTGACTTCATAGAAGTTAGGGGTGTAACAAATTTTGCCTGAAAATGTCTCGAAACCAACAATGAGTTGGCAGTCCCCCCCCCCAACCGACGTTCACTCGCGTTGTTTTGATTTCTTCGTGCTGTAGTTTGTGTCTGTTCTTTCTCCACTTTCTTTTGCACTCTTCATGAGCAAGCGGGGCGTTAGTTATAAATAAAAAAATAGTGTCAATGTGTCATACTCATTATCTCATTCATAACGATAGAAACTCACAATTAAAAGTAAATTTAAGTAACACTCCACCGACTACAGCTCAGCACTTCCATTTGCTGGCTTATTGGCATGTGCCGATACAGTCGGACCTCTCTAAGTCGAATTCAAGGGAGAAAAAAAATCGACTTACGGAGTTATCATACAAATGTCAATTTGATTTTAAAGTCTTTCTTTTAAGAAGAAAAATCTTACTCACCCCATCCCACTGTGGAGGGAGTAAAGTGGGGGAGGGGAGGTGTCTCCTCTCACGGGTTTGTGTCGGCATTTCAAAGCATGTTGGCTTTCTTTCATATGAAACATAGACACCGCCTCTCTTTATCTTATCTTATCTTATCTGTTTACAGACGCTCCTTCTATACAGAAGATTATTGCGTCCTACGCTTATCTATGGTTTGTGTTTAGTCCTGCATTTTTATTAGAGATTTAAATGTTGATAAAGTGTTGGTTTTCCTGGATTCTTCAGGCAACCCATTCCACGCCCGAATTCCGGACGGGAAGAAGGAAAACTTGTATGTGTTTGTTCTTGCATACGGAATAAGAAAGGTGTTTTTATCCTTATGTCTATCTGAGGGTTGTATTAAGTTATCTTTGTGTTGTATTTCTAAATTAGAATTAATTGCTTTATGTATGATTACTACTTTGCTCTTGGTTCTTCTATCCTCTAGTGTTTCAAGGTTTAATGATTTAACTAATGGTGTTATTCTTGTCAGTTTCGAATATTCTCCAGTAATGAATCTGGCAGCTCTTTTTTGAATTTGTTCTAGTTTATCAATGTTTTCTTTGGTGGATGGGTCCCATACAGAAGATGCATATTCTAGTACAGGTCTCACCAAAGTGAGGTAGCATTTTAGTTTTATATCTCTATTACATTTGTTAAAGTTTCTTTTTATAAAGCCTAAGGTTTTGTTTGATTTTTTAATAACTTCATTGACATGGGGATTCCATGATAGTTTCTCATTTAGTAAGACTCCTAAGTATTTTGCATCTTTAGTTTGGGTCAGTTCTTTTCCATGAATGTAATATTTTGAATTTATTTGTTTCATTTTCTTTGTTACTCTTAACAGTTGACACTTTTCTGGGTGGAAAGACATACTCCAGTTAGTTTCCCATTTTATCAATTCATCTAAGTCTTTTTGTAAAATTTTGCTATCTTGTTCTGATTTAATTGTTCTATAGATTATACAATCATCAGCAAATAACCTAACTTTTGTACCTGTTGAGATGTTGTACCTGTCAAGCCTACTAGCCTCTCAATATCTACATTGTCTTTGATTAATCGGCGCCTATTACGTCATTTTCCCTAACTCAAAAACTCCGTAAGTCGATTTTATAAGCGGGTACTTTTGAGTTCGACTTAGAGGTCCAACTGTATTTATTTAAATACAAATTTAAAAATTAGAGATTTAGTGGCGCCCTTTTAAGCTGGCGTCCTTGGCAACTGCCCCGATGCCAACCGTTGTTACGCCACTGCACGCAACAAGCAACGAGTGATGAATGGAGGGAGTCGTCACGCTTGAACAGAGGCCAGTAGTGTTCACACTGGACACGGGCGCACAAGTAAACATTCTGCCACACAGATTGTTCAGTCAACTTAGAATGGGAAGAATTCAGAAATCAACAGCAAGGCTCACGACATACAGTGGGGAAACATTGCCTGTTGTAGGCAAAACATCAATCAAATGCTCAGTGAAAGACAAAACAGAGATGCTGGAGTTTCAAATAGTCAAGACGCACTCAAATCCTATCCTGGGTCTTCAAGCTTGTCAAAAGCTGAATGATTTAAATCGTGGGCTTAATAAGCAACATTTATCAGAGTTCCCAACAGAAGAGGACATATTACAACGAATCAGAGAAAATCAACAGATATACACACTCTCAGCGTGTAAGCAACGCAACGATTCAGAAAAAACCTAAAGGCTCGTGGCGGCCAGCAGTCGTCGTGTCAGCAGCAACGACGCCACGGTCATACATCGTTAAGACTAACGATGGTATGACATACCGACGAAACAACAACATGTTGAGACAGGCATTTCGTGGAAGGAGTGGTGTTACGGGTGATTGTGAATTCGACACACCAGAGACAAAGAAAGAAGAACACACTCCCAGTGTTGGTAGAAATGGGTCATCAGCAACTTAAGTCAACAATAACGAGATACGGGAGACAGGTGAAGCCACCAAAGAGATACCCAGATAAAGAGACATAAAGGTGCACTGTGCTTTGAAAGACATTTGGAGATTCAATGTTAGAATTCATTTACTGAATTGTTCGATGTTTTTAATTGTATTATTGTCTTATTGATAATCTGGGTCATTCGTTTGTTTTTTGTTAGAAGTGAGATGTGAGAGACGTGTAGTTGTGTTTACATTGTATGAGCATGCAAGGACGTGAACTAGTATGAAACACGTGGTTTGTGATGTGAACTGTAAGCGTGCGTGGTCATGGACTTGGAGGAGAGCTGACTATAAATAGACGGTTCAAGAGGCAACCGAGGTGGTTGATTGTACAGTTGATCCCAGTTGATTGTATAGAGTGATTAAAGACAGTTGTTAACCAGACCACAGGGTGTTAAGTCTTGTTACTTGACCTGCAAGTACTATTACACTCATTCTGTTTATTATCTCCTGAATCTTTATAATATGTTAGAAATTCTGGCACTATAACATTGTGACATTAAAGTACTATTTAAAGACTTTATATAATATGTTAAAGGATGTCTAGATTTGTCTATCCTTGATTTCATAATTAGTTTAGACATTTTTGACAGAGGAGTTATAAATTATATGGAGAAAAGTTAATGGTTGTCATGATTATTGGAGCAAATGTCTAAATTTTATGTAATAACCCGGAGCTGAATTAATTTCCTACACATCAATAAAATGTTTATAAATCTTAATATATTTTGTGAATTAAAAATTAAAATTCATAAAGAAAATAATACACTTGTAAAGTAAAAAGTAGAATCATACGTGATATGGAAGATCTATTCGTGCATGGTGATGTTATGAAAATAAGATTAAGTAATTGCCCTGCATTTCTGAATGTTTTAAAAATAATTTCATTTTAAAAATCGATTTGCATGCGTACGTAAATTTTTTACTTAATAAAAGTAACTGGAACTGAAATAACTTTTATTCCTTACAAAGTATTTGATATATATATATATATATATATATATATATATATATATATATATATATATATATATATATATATATATATATACATATACATATATATATACATATACATACATATATATATATACATATATATATATATATATATATATATATATATATATATATATATATATATATATATATATATATATATATATATATATATATATATATATATATATATATATATATATATAGATATTAACGATTAATTTCTCGATTGATCGTTAACAAATTTTAACGATAAAATTTTTTTTTAACGAATAATCGACCCATCACTTTTAGGGGAAATTTTATTTTAATCTGGGTGAAGATATTTTCTGTTTTAAAATAAATCCGCTCCGCTGGGGGGGGGGCTCTGTAATGGGGAGGACTAATTTCGGGACACCATCCTCCTTATTATTTGTTTAGAATTTAAAAAAAATAAAAAGTTTGCATTAAATCAATTTGATGGCAATTAGTATTATGTTAGTTTATTCATTTAAATCGGAAATGGAACTCCTTTACGTGATGAAATTGGATAGCACACTGTTTAGTTTAAAATTAAAAAATTTAAAGAAGAGTGTCTCATGCAATTAATTAAATTTAAACGTAAGCCAAAAAAATCAAGAAGAGCAGTGTGCCAAAACAAAGCGGGTGAGTTTTAAATCACTTCAGATGATTATGACTAAATAGTTGTTTTTAACTAATTTGTGAGAGTGAGGTCTGCAAATGGGTACCTGACATTAAATTATGTCCTGAAGAATCCAGGAAAACCAACACTTTATCAACATTTAAATCTCTAATTTAGTCTAATAAAAATGCAGGACTAAACACAAACCATAGATTATGATAGATTAGCGTAGGACGCAATAATCTTCTGTATAGAAGGAGCGTCTGTAAATAGATAAGATAAGATAAATAAGGCTAAGGCAAGGAAACTGAAACAGTAACTGTGCAGCCTGTACTACTGTACTTGTACTGTATAATATAGTATAATTGCAATTTAATAGTGTATACAGGCAATACATGCAAATGGCGGCAGGAAAATAGCGTGGTCACTCTGACACTCATACTCATATCATAGTTATAGCTGTGGCTTGTGAACGCTGCTTCACTTTCAAATACATTCTTACCAGACGCAGGACGCAATAATCTTCTGTATAGAATTAGTGTCCAAAACAGTTGGCACTTTCACTTTGATATAAACAGGAAATCTCTCAAAAATAAATTCTTTATAGTTTATAGTATAGTAATTTGGTTGACAAGATAGCGACTTCCACTTTTTAATGTTGCAAGTAAGGTTGTTAAGACCGCTAGTTTTTGAGGCCTGGTTAACTGTTCAAAAAAAGATCGGTTAACCACCGTTCCATATTTTTACTATGACTATGACTATGTTTTGTGAAGCAACAAGAGAATGGATCAAATTTTCGCCTCAACGTTGTCTGATTTGACATCAAAGCACCCGTGATGTACCAACTCTAAGGTTGCCGTCAAAACAGCGATTTAAAAAAAATAAAAAATTTCCGAACAAAGAAGTAAACCGTAATGATATTCAATGTTTACTTTTTATTAGGGCTGTTATCGATTAATTTAAAATTAATTGTTAACTTTTGAAAAATTAACGATTAATTAATTAATCGTTAATTTCGATTAAAGCCAAAAATTGAAATTTATGGTGTCATAAGTAACATTTATTAAACATACTTGTCGAAAATCAAAATAACACTGGGATGTCTTCTTTATATGACATCTTTTAACCAACAACACAAACAGACAAGTGTATTCACATTATTTGGTTCAAGTGATGAGCGGGTCTTATTGACAATATAACCAGCCGAGCTGAACAATGGTTCACATAGCTTTAGATTGTCTCAGCTGAAGTTTCCGATACTGTAGTGAATGTTTGGTTTGCAGGTGATAGCCTATGTAAGCGAAGTGTTAGAACCATGGTAGCAATGTTCCCTTTAAGCAGCGCTGCTGCGCAGATATTTGACAGACGGCACGCAGGAGTTTAGAATCACAGCGCAGCAAATTTTGTAAAATATTACACAGAAAATTGACGTTGTGCAACTTTGCACATGAGTTTTTTTAAACTTTGCACACGGACCAACGAAGCTTAGACTTAGAGGGAACATTGCATAGTAGGCAAACGATTTCTCTCAATGGACACAATAACCTTTATCAACATTTTGAACATTCACGTCAGTCAATAGTTTAAAAACAAAATGTTCATGTAATCGTCCGGAAATTATTTTATATTTATCGGTCAAAATATTTTACTTTTTGACTTCCATTTATAAGTGGTGGGTCGATTAATCGTTAAAAAAAATTTTAATCATAAATTTTTTTTAACGATTAATCGAGAAATTAATTGTTAATTTCCACAGCCATACTTTTTATGTAATAAAATCCGGCATATTAATTAATATTATAAATTGTTGTCAAGTCAGTTGTTTTTGTGGACCGGTTAATCTTTAAAAAAAAAGCCCTATTTACTGTCTGGTCCGTATTCTCCCTTAAATGATTTAGATCCAACAAGGGAAGGCATCAAGATTTTGCCTAGCACCATCTGTTAGTGACATCACAGCCCGCTTGCGTTCAGCAGCTGTCATGCGCTGTGCTCCTTACCACCGCACTGTGTTACTTCTTGTCCTTTGCTTCAGTAACTAAGCGAATAAGTTTTTTATAAAAAATCGTTCACTAGCCGAACTCCACTAACAGTGATGACGTGTATTTTATATTATTTATAGACCGGAAAATCAAGAAAACTCTTTGATGTCACGGTCCCTCGCGTATTGGCTCTGGTATTCTGCCGTAACACAACAAAAAATTAACTCTGATTAATTAGTTAATACCAATTGTAAGAAGTTATGGTTAACTGGTCCTGATTAAATGGGACGGGTCCTGATCTGAGGACCAGTTAACCGTTAATTACCTTAGTTGCTAGTGCTACGACTAGTCATAAAAAAAATATGCTTTGTGCTTACAGTTACGACTAAAGCTGTATTTTAATTATCCTAATACTAATACTAAACATTAGTTCTCATAATCAAATTTCATGATTACTAAGTAAGCCGATTTAAAGGTAAAAAAAACTTGATTGGTGTCCATTTAATGACAAACAGTTATAATTTTAAAAAATCGTAATCTGACATGAGCTTCGCTAGGTGCAGTGGTAGTCGGATGGACGAAAGTTTGACGTTAAAACCGATACGTGGGGTCTAATCCCGCTTCATGCTAATTTTTAAAAATATAATTTTAAAAATTTAAATTTTTTTTTAAAACCTCAATGAGTGTGCTGGTAATTGTAATTTTTATACTTCTTATTCTGAAAAGCAGATACATTGATTAAATATATTTTTAAAATTTTTGATTTAGGAATTAATACACACATAACACAGTTCCCAGACAACTGAACACGCAGACAAGTGAACACATGGACAAGTGAACATATGACAAGTGAACACAAAACTAATAGAAAAGATACTGAAGAAGTAATAATTCGAAACATTTAGTAGCACTATTCCGTACAGTCGCTGTACGGATCTTAGACAAAGCATCTTAAATGCATTGTCGATGATGAAAACTAGGGCTGCGGAAATTATTGATTAATTTCTCGATTAATCGTTAAAAATTTTATCGATTAAACATCGATTAAAATAATTTTAATTGATGAAAATTCGATTAAAATTTAAGAAAATATTTATAATATTTTTTAAAAATTTTAGTAATAAATAATAATAATAATTAATAATAATTTATATATATTTTTTTACGTACAAACATCTCCCGTGCAATATTAAAATTTATTTTTATTAATTTATGTTGACCGGCAGACGTCAACTATAAAATGGCTGACAGCCAGAGCCGTCTTTACACCATTTTGGGCCCCCCGGCAAAGAAATAGTGTTGGGCCCTTCCCCCGCAGGAATAAAAAATGAATATACATAATATATATAAATAAACATATTCCCATGGGGCCCATATACTCATGGGCCCCCGGGCAAATGCCCAACGGGCCTATGCGTTAAGACGGCCCTGCTGACAGCATCAGCGCAGTTAAATTTAAACATATAACTAGTAAGTTGAGCAAATATGTTGTTTTAAAGCTAACTGCGGATGGCAAATTTGAAGATGGTGAAAACGTTTACTGTGTCCACTGCCATAAACAATTCTCTTTTAAAGGATCAAATACATCGCTGACGTACCACCTTCAGCACGAAATCAAGTATCAACACATTGTCATGAAATTTAGTTCAAAATATTCTTAATTTTCAATGTCCGTGAGAAATGTTCAGTTTAATGACGTCATAAATTTCTATTTTTTGTTTTAATCGAAATTATCGATTAATTAATCAATAATTTTTCAAAAGTTAACGATAAAATTTAAATTAATCGATAACAGCCCTAATGAAAACCAAAGTACCCGTTGAGGGTCGGGTAAATTCGAAGCGACCGTTTGGTCCCCCTCTTGTTACTAGCAACGCCATTGAGCGGTGCCGGTTTAGGGCCAGGAGCGCCAGTACAGATTAGCAAAAGGAGCCGCGAAGAACGAAGAGGACGCCAGCTCTGAGGAAACCTTCCAGTGGGGGTTGCACCCTAGGTAGGTCATTGATAATCCCCCACATAGCGGCGGTCCTAACCATTGAGACTCGTATGCTTTGCCGGGGTGGCGCCAAAGTGGTAGCGGGTCGTAGTAGGGAAATTCCACCCCTCCTTGTGAGGTCAAACTTAGTGGGAGGCATCTTCGACTTTCTGTCCTGGATGCCCAGGTGGCCGCTTCAGAAGCGACCGCTCCAGGGGGGTTTTCCCCAGCTGTCACGTCCTTTTC
Organism: Ampullaceana balthica; assembly: GCA_944989445.1. Classification (NCBI taxonomy): domain Eukaryota; kingdom Metazoa; phylum Mollusca; class Gastropoda; family Lymnaeidae; genus Ampullaceana; species Ampullaceana balthica. The sequence goes on along the minus strand of CALYLW010000796.1, from coordinate 249,688 downwards.
TGGGGGAGGGGGCCAGATAGCTGGGAGGGTCTTCCAGGAAGACCCATGAAGAGCAGTAGGCTCGGGGCTTCTGATTTTCTTCCACATCATTAGTAGTACTATTCCTAATCTAAAACTGTGCTGTTCGCTTACAGTACAGATAAATTGCGAAATGTTAATTATAAAATCTTGAATTAATAATAATTCTAGTTTAAATAACTTATCTTATTATCTGTTACAGACATTCCTTCATACAGAAGATTATTGCGTCCTAAGCGTCGCTTGTCTATGGTTGTTTATTAATTGTCTTCAGTTTAGTTGAATTAGCTTAATTTTTTTCTTTCACACTTTGAAATTACTAATACTAGTAATACTACTAAAGTAATAATTTTTGTAAAGTAATTTTAATTTTAAATTAAATTTCATTTATTTAAATAATCATTCTGAACTCATTACTGATTAAATAAATTTCTTAACAGTCGCACACAAAATAAACTATTGATTCCTATTACATTGTAAATATTTTTTCATTTAATGTTGCTATTTATTATTTATGTTGTGATTTAAAAAAAAACGTTATATATAATTGTACTGACACTTATACTTAGAAGGAATTAATAATTTAGTTGCGTGCCGGCTGATGAGGCTCTGTGTGCCGGCTGATGAGGCTCTGTGTGCCGGCTAATGAGGCTCTGTGTGCCGGCTGATGAGGCTCTGAGTGCTGGCTGATGAGGCTCTGTGTGCCGGCTGATGAGGCTCTGTGTGCCGGCTGATGAGGCTCTGCGTGCCGGCTGATGAGGCTCTGCGTGCCATCTGTGACATAGGTTCGCCATCAATGGTATAGACCTAATAAATATAGTCTCATTGGTTGTTAGCCCAGTACTAGGTTAGTAATATTTATATCATGTATATAAATGAAAATGAAAGATTTTCCTATTATTATTTTTTTACTGTTAAAAATCACATAAAAAATATTTTAAAGTGCATTAGATTTGTCTTCAGTTTTAATTTTCAGTAGAACTGGATACACAAATGCAGTGACTTTTAAGACAATGCTTGAGAGAGAAACCAACCAGACTGATAATGTCATTTAATTAAACCAGAAAACATTATTATTATTCTTTGTTTATCTTCACTGTTATCTTATCTTATCTTATCTGTTTATAGACGCTCCTTCTATACAGAAGATTATTGCGTCCTACGCTTATCTATGGTTTGTGTTTAGTCCTGCATTTTTATTAGAGATTTAAATGTTGATAAAGTGTTGGTTTTCCTGGATTCTTCAGGCAACCCATTCCACGCCCGAATTCCGGACGGGAAGAAGGAAAACTTGTATGTGTTTGTTCTTGCATACAGAATAAGAAAGGTGTTTTTATCCTTATGTCTATCTAAGGGTTGTATTAAGTTAGCTTTGTGTTGTATTTCTAAATTAGAATTAATTGCTTTATGTATGATTACTACTTTGTTCTTGGTTCTTCTATCCTCTAGTGTTTCAAGGTTTAATGATTTAACTAATGGTGTTATTCTTGTCAGTTTCGAATATTCTCCAGTAATTAATCTGGCAGCTCTTTTTTGAATTTGTTCTAGTTTATCAATGTTTTCTTTGGTGGATGGGTCCCATACAGAAGATGCATATTCTAGTACAGGTCTCACCAAAGTGAGGTAGCATTTTAGTTTTATATCTCTATTACATTTGTTAAAGTTTCTTTTTATAAAGCCTAAGGTTTTGTTTGATTTTTTAATAACTTCATTGACATGGGGATTCCATGATAGTTTCTCATTTAGTAAGACTCCTAAGTATTTTGCATCTTTAGTTTGGGTCAGTTCTTTTCCATGAATGTAATATTTTGAATTTATTTGTTTCTTTTTCTTTGTTACTCTTAACAGTTGACACTTTTCTGGGATGGAAAGACATACTCCAGTTAGTTTCCCATTTTATCAATTCATCTAAGTCTTTTTGTAAAATTTTGCTATCTTGTTCTGATTTAATTGTTCTATAGATTATACAATCATCAGCAAATAACCTAACTTTTGTACCTGTTGAGATGTTGTTGGGTAAATCATTTATATAAACTAAAAAGAGTAAGGGACCTAGCACAGTTCCTTGTGGAACTCCTGAGTTAACCTTTTTTGGTGCAGATTTAGATCCATTAATTATTACAGTTTGCTCCCTGCCCAAAAGGAAGTCTTGGATCCAGTGATGTAAGGGACCTGAGATTCCAAAGTAGTTAAGTTTTTTAAGTAAACTAAGGTGGTGAACTTTGTCGAATGCTTTTGAGAAGTCTAGTAATATTGTATCTATGTGATCATTTTTGTCTAAGCCTTTTGATAGTTCATCTATTAAACCTGTTAATATATTATCTAAACTCAAAGCTCCTACTATGTTATAAATTTAGATTAACAGGGTGATTGGAACAGGGCGCAATTGATACTACATTGTAGTATCTATCTTAACTTGTAGATATTGTCTTGATGAATCAAATATTGATCAAAAGTGGAGTGGCCGCTGGGCATTATTGAATTATTTACTTTTATGTATCTAATTGGTTGTTTTCAATATTTATAGCAGATTAGCCTACTTTTAACTTCATTTAAAAAATTCAAAACCTTTTTGAGCAATTGTATGAGATTTAATTAAACCAATTGTAGCAACATTATTTTAAATTCAATTAATATGCTGCCATTTTTTATAAATACTTTTTTTAGTTTTTTGTTCAGAATAATAATTTAAGAATAAAGGCATATAACTGAATGAGACAGATCAGTGCACAATACTATATTATCAAACAGATTTATCCAGCAACAAATTCAATTCCAATTCCAGTTGGAGTAAATGTAAGGTCAGGAAATTATTTTATTTAACTTAAAATAGGGCAAAGACATCTGATATAACGTTATTAAAATTATATAGTAAATTCATTAACACTAATTTTGATTTTACATAGAAATAAATTACTAAATTTAAAAAATAACAGTCTGAACGCAAAATGTTAAATAGAAAACCAGTATCTTTATTAACTTTATTATATAAAACAAAATGTCTGTTTTTGCAATGAAAAAATATTTAATACAGTAAAAAAATGCATTATAATTATTTATACAATATCCAATATTTGTTAGTCCTTACATTGTTATTCATTTTTTTAGAATAACACTTGAAAATACAACACAAAGAAAATAAAATAAATGTTAAAAGTCCATTCATTTCACCAGCATGAAAATACAAAACAAAATTTTTACAATTTATTTCTAAAAGAAAAATTTTCAGAAATAGAATTTCCCTTTATTGCAGATTAGCCATTCTGCATAAGTAAGCTAACTTATCAAGATTATTTGCACAGCCCTCTACTGCTAAGGCCACCTGCTCATCTAACTGAGCATATTTCTTTTTTTTCTTTCTGGTTGTCCCATTAGCACTTTTGCCAAAGTAAGCTTATGAAAAGAAATATCTTTTTCAAGACCATCAAATAAGCTCCAGATACTTGGATGACTGCAATGAAACAGTGCATTTAAGTTTAAGCCATAATGAAAACCTTCGCCGCAATTAGTAGTTTTCGGTGAACTTTCTATTGCAGCATCTTAATGGTTCCAAAGTTTAATGGGAAATAGTGGCTCTCTACCAATTGCACCTTCAATGTAAGTTGAAAAGAAATAGGTTAAAACTTCATTATATCTTTCATCATCTGGGAATGTAGCAGCAAGGTTATCAAACATTTGTCTTACATCATTTATTGGTACAAAGGCTAAGGCTGTTAAAGATTTAAGCTTAAATTTAAGTTCAATATCAGATTCAAAATCAGATTTCAAGGCTAACACTACACATTTTTCTAATTAAGCTCTGGCACAAGTGAAAATAGCAACCCTTAACTTCTGCATTAGGGAAATTTGTATGAACTGCAGAAATGCATGAGTTTTCAAAATCTAACACCACCTTTTGAGGGTTTAAGTTTAGCAAAAGTTGTTTTAAAATTTGGCACATGTTTATGTATGTTTGTATATTTTTTTCTGCAAAAGAAAATAAATGCATGGAGGGTAAGAATTACCAACTTTTGCATGCCATGTGTACAGTTGATAAAATAATGAGGTGTGCCTATCAAATGTGCCATCGCCATAGCTTTCATCCTTATTCAATTCCAGCAATAAATCAATGTTTCCAATGGCTATAATTCTATGAGGATCATTTTTTCCAGAGTCATAAAGTACTACATTGTAAATGAATATATTTTTCTGGAATGTCAAAGATTGTGGTAGTTGGTATAGGAAAATGTGACTCTTCTCTGTGTCTCATTAAAGTTCTTGCAAGGGATGATTGTTTAGGAATGTGCTGGAGGACATCATTGCTAAACATTTATCAGCACATTTCCAATAACATTTTTTGATGTTGCCCCAACACACTTAATGCCAGCCTTCATTTGGCTTACCGCAATATTAGCTTTGGCTTTTTGAGGCCAAGAATCATGCATGTGTGAGGTTGTCTCTACAATAACATCATTTTAATTGGTTTTAATGAAAGCCTTGCAATGATTGGTCCTGGTGTGATACTGTCTACATCTCCAAGTGATCACATCACTATTTTTGTCTTCTTTCAATTTAATATATTCAAACCCTTTCTAAACCAACACCATATGTCCACGCTGACTCTCTGAAAACTCCAAAGCCATTTAGGAAAGCTGGAAAACACAAAAATAAATATTTTATGTTAAATTGGTTATCTTTAGTTATGAAACTAAATATGTTATATATTTGACCACATTTTCTTTATTTTCTGGAGTTTTTTAATTGGGACTTAATTAAAAATATAATGCTTAAAAACTGTGCAAAAATAATAAATAATAAATTTGATAGGACAACCAAAGAATTACAGGTAGGTCATGACATTTCAAAATGACAATAACACCCAAAGTTTCAAGTGTCTAGCTCTAAGATTAGGTTTAAGGGCGTGTCTAGCTCTAAGATTAGGTTTAAGGGCAGTAAGCATTATGTGTATAGATGGATTCTAAATGTTAATGTTAAAAACATAAGTATAGTAATATTATAGTTATTCTAATGATAATTAATAATATCAGTACATAGTATAGAGCAGGGGTCAGCAACCTTTTGCTAACTGTGTGCCAACTTTCTAATTATTCAGAGTGCCAACCAATGCTCCCTCTAAGTCTAAGGTTCGTTGGTCCGTGTGGAAAGTTAAAAAAAAACAACTTGTTTACAAAGTCGCACAGCACCCCTTTTATGTGCAATATTTTACCAAATTTGCCACACGCTAATTCAAAAGTGCGTCTGTCAGATATATGTGTAGCCACACAGCTTAAAGGGAACATTGGTGCCAACATCACATATCATTTTATACAAGTCGATCGATTTATAATCAAGTTTATACAGGAAAAGTGAAGAGTCTACTTGCCATTTGAAAGTGCTTGGTGTGCCAAGTGTGGCATGGCATGCCATAGGTTGTCAACCCATGGTATAGAGCAGGGGTCTCCAAACTACGGCCCGCGGGCCGCATGCGGCCCTCTTATCCAGCCCCTGGAGACCTTGTAATAATTTTAAAAATATAATATTTTTATCTGTATTTTACAATAAAAATTTGCGAATAGCACTAGCGAAAGCAAACACTCAATTAGCGAAAAATGCAGCCGGTTTCGCCATTTTTCAATTGCAATGGATGAATCGCTGGACAGCTGTTCCACCTCTCAACTGCTTGTGTTCATTAGAGGTGTGGATGAAGACATGGACATAACACAAGCGCTGGCTTCTCTACATAGCATGTATGGCACAGCTACCGGAGAGGATATATTCAATGAATTGGGAAAAAACATTTGTTGATTATAACTTGGACTGGACTAACTTGACTTGCTTGACTATTGATGGGGGAAAGAACACGAGTGGCATAAAGAAAGGCTTGGTTGGACAAGTGAAGCAGATATGTAATGAGGAACACATTCCACAACCAATGTTCTTGCACTGTATTATTCACCAGCAAGCTTTGTGTGCTAAATATGTGGACATTAGCAGTGTACTGAATCCTGTGGTGAAGATGGTGAATTTAATAAGGTCACATGGGCTCAACCATGGACAGTTCAGAGACATGTTGAAAGATACAGACACAGAATCGCAAGATTTACCATATTATACAGCAGTAAGATTGCTAAGTTGTGAGAAAGTTCTGAGTAGAGTACATGTATTTGAATTAAGCAAGGAAATACATGACTTCATAGAAAGTAAAGGAAAACCACAGCCATTACTGACTGATGAAAATTGGCCTTTTCTGCAAACATTACTGGTCATTTAAAATTTCTGAACCTAAAACTTCAAGGAGAGACAAATCTAGTTTCTGATCTATACAATCACCTAAAGGCCTTCAGAGCTAAACTTGTCTTGTTTTTGGAACAAGTACAGGCCAACAACTTGACACACTTTCAGCAGTGCAATGTCTTCATGGCTGAAGCAACAGCTGAGTTCCCCCACATCATTTGCATGGGAGATCATCAAAGACCTCCAGCTGCAGTTTCAGGAGCGGTTTTCTGACTTGGATTCAAAGGCAGTAGAAGTTAGGCTATTTCAAATTCCATTTGTAGCAGATGTGGTCAGCTGATCAGATGAACTGCAGCTTGAGGTGATTGATTTGCAAGCAAATGCCTTCCTTAGGGACAAGTTGAAAGAAGGGCTTTTGAGTTTTTACCAGTTTTTGCCCCAGGAAGACTTTCCTAATGTCAAAGCTTTTGCATCAAGATACCTTTCAATCTTTGGAACAACATACCTGTGCGAACAGATATTTTCGAGGATGAAATATGTGAAGAATAATTTGAGAACTAACTTATCTGATGATAATCTCAGGTCACTGTTGATGTTAGGGACATCAAATCTAAAGCCAGAAATATCTAATATTTTGGCATCCAGGAAACAATTTCACCATTCCCACTAATACATGTATTCATGTGCAGTGCATCAATGTATTATTAAATAATATTTAATATAACATTAAATAATATTAATATTATAAATATAATAATATTAAATATATACTTAAAAACAACATGTATGTTTTGATTTTTTTCTTATTTGGCCCCCCAACAGCTGTTTTACAGTTAATCCGGCCCTCCGGCTGAAAATTTTGGAGACCCCTGGTATAGAGTATAGTATTGTACCATGACTAATGGACTAGGATTCTTATTCTAATATATTATATATGACTTTACTATACATTTGAAATTATAAAAATATTTTTATTACATGTAACAAAATCATAATCAAAACATAATCTTAATGACTTGTATATCAAAATTGTTGTAACTTAATATAACTAAGTACCTGTGTGACGTTGTGAGTAGGGTTCTGAATCTTTTAAATTTTAAAGGTTAGTACCTGGTGACTGGTCTTAAAAACACTGGAGTTTAGTGGTAGCCCTGTGTTACAAAGAGAATTTCAAATATTATTAACACAGTCAGTATAAATAATAATAGTATATAGGAGTATTCAATTATGCTAACCAAAGTCCCTCTTTGAAAGACTAAACGGTTTTCATATTTATGTCTATTGCTAATTACTGATGCCGTTAATGTTAATAATAATATTAGTTGATAATGGTAGCCTATTTTAGGTTTTTTAAAATTATAAGGATTTAAATTTAATCGAGTTAATTAAATCAATATTTAATACTCTACTGACTCTACTCTACATCTAAATCGTCATGCAAAGCTACATATACTAAACATCTAAGTCATAAGTGGAACAAAAGTAATACATTGGAATAATCTATAAAACGCCCTAAAAAATACTCACTTCAGTTTAATTAGTGATGTGCATTCTGGAACTCTCTTTCTTGGGTTCAGCCTTTTTAAAAAAAACTTTACAGTGCTCTTTTTGAGACAAAATTTCAAATTTGTTTAACTTCAGTTTTAGCAGTAGCAAATCTGTCTGTAATTTTCTTTTTAACATTCGACTTTTTAAAATTATATATTCTTTTTCAATTTCTATTATATAAGTGTCCACTTGTCGTAGGTACAGTTGTCAGTGTGTTCACTTGTCTGCATGTTCACTTGTCCGTATGTTCACTTGTCGTGTGTTCGGTTGTCTTGTGTTCAGTTGTCTAGTGTTCACTTGTCTTGTGTTCACTTGTCTTGTGTTCACTTGTCCGGTCACCACATAACACATAATTAAGCCCAGATCTATTAATATCGTATTATATATGCATATAAAATAGTATGAATAGTTTGTTAATATATTATAGTATAGCGACTTAGTTTTTTCAAAGTTTTTATTGCTAAGAGTACAAAGACTAGTCGTAGCAAGTGTTACGACTAGTCATAGCACTAGCAACATCCCGACAAACTGTCTGCTGCTACGACTTGAAACAATACGAAATAATTTTATTGCTATGACTAGCAGAAGATTACTGGCTGGTGTTACGACTAGACGTAAAAATATGCAATGTGCTTACAGTGCCAGTGCCGTCCAAAATAAATAAATAAAATCATCATCATCATCATTTGTCCTTTGAGTTCCTTGTGGAACATAGGGCCTCTGTCAAAGCTCGCCACTCTACACGGTCCCTTGCCAGTCGCTTCAGTTCTTCCCAGCTCTTCCCAGTCCTTCCAGCCTCGTCCAACATGCTCCGTCTCCATGTACGCTTGGGTCTTCCTCGTTGTCGCTTGCCCTGGGGGTTCCAATCTAAGGCCTGCCTAGCCCTGCTGTTATCTTTCCTGAGGGTGTGTCCAATCCATCTCCACTTTCTTTCCATGATTTGTTGTTCTACTGTTCTTTGTCCACACCTCTCCCTCAGATTGGAGTTTTCGACCTTATCGAACCATTTTATTTTCAGAATATTTCTGAGGCATCTGTTAACAAAGGTCTGGAGTCTATTTTTTGTTGTCTCTGTCGTCCGCCATGTTTCGGATCCATAAAGTAAAAACGTGGGGTGGGTGTTTGGTATAAAAATTAAAGATTTCTAATTTAGAAGGCAAAAGAGAGATCTATAAGTGAGAGAATGAGTGAACCGCATGTGTTAAATCTCATAAGCGCCCGCCCCACGTTTTTAGTCATATTAAATCGAAGTACTTGAACTAATAAGATTTAAATTATTTTCTTCTTTTTAGTCCGCTTATAAAAACATTGTTTTTAAAAATCTTTTTTTTACTTCTATTTATTAAAATCAATTATTGTCATGGTTTCACGTGCGTTTTTAACATAAAATAGATTTTTTCTTTCTTTCTTTTTTAAAATTAGGAATATAGCCTAATTTCTTTATTTATCTTTATTATCTTTAACTCATAGACGCTGTTGCAAATATTGTATTAATTACAATTGTGTTACGATGCAGTGTCGTAAATATATAAGAGCTTTTTTAGTGACGACAGTGACAGAGATCTTTTGGAAAAATGTCAACAAAGCAGTGGCCTTTTTTTAATGGATACAAACAAACAAACATAAAAATATCAACTGAGCTTTATATATAACATATGCGTTTAAATTATTTTAATTTTAATTGTTTTCACGATGCATTGTATTAATATTTTACATGCAATGAATAAAATTGGGATTTTTAAAAATTTAATTCATAACTCGACATTTAATTAAAAACCATAGATGTAGCGAGTTTATTTTATGTTGAAAGTGATGTCAAATAAACTTACACTTTAAAACAGTTTACTTAAGCTTTATATACACTATACATTATAAACTTTCGCTACCGAACGTATTAACAAAACTTGACTAAATTTATTGAAGTGATCCTGAAAACGCTTAATTAATATGAATTGCGAATTGAATATGTTTTTATGTTCATTCCTTTGTATTCAGAATAGCATAGGCCATTTCTAAAATTGCCTTTTAATCATTTTGAAGATGCACTTATTAACAGACGGTTGAATCTTTTTTTTTCATTTTTATTTTATTTTTCAGATATAAAATCTGGTGTGTGTGTGTGCATTGAATATAATTTACAAAATATGATGCCTTATCCGAAATAGGGAACAAAAAAAAAGATTCCTTTTTGAAATTATACAAATTGCTTATAAACCGTAAATAAATCGTAAAATATAGAGACATAAAAAATGTTAAATATTATTTCCCTGTTACGACAATTATGAATACGTCAAAAGGAGGAGTTATTTTGGTCCAGTACATTTACTTTATAACAAGACTTTATTTTATGCGGCCAGCTTTCTATATTGTCTAAATATGGTGTGCACATTTTTTTATATCATTTTAATACGACCGTTTTAAAAAAAAAGTATTTTAGAAAGTACATTTATAATTTTGTTTATTTGCGCTATGAGTCACTTAGCTTTTGCCTTTTAAAGGGATAGTGCCACATGTTCTTTATCTCATAGACGTGGTTACAAATATTATATAACTTACAATTGTGATACGATGCAGTTTCGTAATTATATATTAAATTTTTGAGTGACGAGGGTGGTAGAGCTCTTTCGGAAAACCTATAAGTTATGTTAATTTTGTACAAGTGGGAATGAAATTGTAAATTTAGTTATTATGGTCGGCAAGAATCATTATTTAATAAATCATATCTTTTAAATAGTAAGGTTATGTTAAAAGGCACTGCATTAAGTGAAAACAACTCACAGCGGTAAAATGGCATATCTCTGTTTCTCATAAGATTTTAACTAAATAGATGAATCTGAAATTTAACTTGGCAAATAAAATTTTTAATAACCAGCAACTAATACTTGGATAAAGGGTCAGCACACTCCCGCTACAAAGTGCGGGTATTTTTCTAGTATATTATATATAATGTACATGCAACTTACTTTTATGGCACAGTATTGCAGGCAAGACTAGACAGACAGAGACAGTTAAGGACAGCATGACATTTTTTTATGGTCAGCAGCGCATAGGCTGGGTGGAATTTCCTGCTTTTTGGTTACCTTTATAAGGGTAAAATTAGTTGGGATACAGACAGAGATAGAGACAAGAGCGGTCCACTTTAGTAATGATACTGTTAGGGCATAGGGTGATGTACTGTGTTGTATTCACCTTTCAAAATAGATCAGTATTTTGTTCCCTATTTCCCCCACTCAGCTACATTAAGTTAGAAAGTGTTAAACTTAGTCAATTACTTGACCAAAAAAAAATTAAAATAAAAAGATATGTAAGATTAATGAACTGCTGATAACCTTTTACAATTTCATCTGTTAAAAGTAGTGAGTTAATGGCAAAGTCATGTAGTTTATATGTACATTTCAATTTTTTAAATTTTTTTACATATTTCAGATATTTTTACATGATCAAGATTGGTATAGTCAAGAAGTATTGTCCTGTGACTTTTGGACAGAACAGAAATTATACAAGATTATTTGAAATTAAACAGTTAACCATGTTCATTGTCTCAACTATGGAGAAAGATAATGTTGAGCCACAGTCAGACACAGATTTTCATCAGATCCTTAAAAAGGAAATATGTGATGATGATAACTTAAGGATAGGTTGTGACAGATTGGTCACTATGACAGAAGCAGAATCTTTCTTAAATAAAGTCACAAAGAAAGAAATCCATAACAATGTTGATCCAGTAGATGACAAAATTAAACTCAAGACAGAATGTTTGGAGATTCAAAAATTCATTACAAGTTCAAATACTGAATGTGTTGTCATGGATGTTTCACAAAAGTTAAAAAAAGAGCAATTGGCCTGCTGTCAAGGGAGTGATAACTATGGTTCTGAAGCTTTTGGTACTAAATTTGACAGAGTTCATGACAAAATAACAGACAGAGTAGAGAAAGGCTCTGCTATTTTGTCTAAAAGTTCACATTCAGCTGTACACAAGAGAACCAACACAAGTGATGAACACTTGATATGTGATATTTGGGTTACTAAATTTGCTACTGAATCTGATTTAACTGGACACAGATGTACACATACTGGAGAGCAACATTCTGAAAGTCATATTTGTTCTGTTACACTTGCTACTGGGTCTAATGTAAATAAGCATGATCTACAAACACATTCTGATGACAAGCTCTATAAATGTGACATTTGTGCTGTGACATTTGCCAACAAATTTGATTTAACTGGACACAAAATAACACATATTCAGGATAAACCCTATTATTGTGACACTAAAATTTGTGCTGCCACATTTGCTACTAGGTCTGATATAAGTCATCACAAAAATACACATAATAGAGAGAAACCTTACGCATGTGACATTTGTTCTGCTGAATTTTCTACTAGCTGGAAATTAACTCAACACAGAAGAACACATACTGGAGAGAAGCCTTTTAAGTGTAACACTTGTTCTGCTGCTTTTTCACAACAGTCAAATTTGATTTACCACAGAAGAATACATACTGGAGAGAAACCTTAAAATGTAACACTGTTCTGCTGCTTTTTCACAACAGTCAAATTTGATTTACCACAGAAGAACACATACTGGAGAGAAACCTTTCAAATGTAATATTTGTTCTGCTGCTTTTTCTCATAATGGGTGTTTAACTATACATAAAAGAACACATACCGGAGAGAAGCCTTTTAAGTGTAATATTTGTTCTGCTGAATTTTCTACTAGCTGGAAATTAACTCAACACAAAAGAACACATACTGGAGAGAAACCTTACAAATGTAATATTTGTTCTGCTGCTTTTTCTAGTAATGGGAGTTTAACTATACACAAGAGAATACATACTGGAGAGAAACCTTTCGCATGTGACATTTGTTCTGCTGAATTTTCCACTAGCTGGAAATTAACTCAACACAGAAGAACACATACTGGAGAGAAACCTTTCAAATGTAATATTTGTTCTGCTGCTTTTTCTAGTAATGGGAGTTTAACTATACACAAGAGAATACATACTGGAGAGAAACCTTATGCATGTGACATTTGTTCTGCTGAATTTTTTACTAGTTTGAAGTTAACTCGACACAGAAGAACACATACTTGAGAGAGCCCTTTATAAGTGTAAAACTTGTTCTTCTGAATTTTCTACTATTTGGAATTTAACTCGACACAAAAAGAACACATACTGGAGAGAAGCCTTATAAGTATAACACTTGTTCTTCTCAATTTTCTACTAGTTGGAATTTAACTCGACACAAAAGAATACATACTTGACAGAAACCTTACACATGTGACGTGAGAGAGCTCATAAAATATTGGTTATGTTGTGATTTTTTTTCCAAATGTTTCTAAATGAACCTACCAGACTTGAAGAGATACTAGTGATAAAACGCAAAAATAGGACATTAGTGCAGCTGTTTTGTTTTCACAATAATATGTACACAAAAGAACATATTAATATTAGAATTAATTTATTATTTGTCCTCCCCCACCTGCCCTGCCCAGCTTTAATGAAAGAAAATGAATGAAAACAAACCTTATTAAATTATAATAAAAAAATTGATTAACAGATAATAAAGAAATTTAGTCTGCATTTTGGTTGGCGTTGCTCTTTTTCTTTTCTTTTTTTAACTTCTTTGGCAGTGTCGTAGCTATGAGAGGGGGGCACAAAATTTGAAAATCCCCCAAATTAGTGTCCGAAATTATCTTTACGTTAAATATTACGCTACTGCCATGTATGTGGGATCTCAAAGAGGTTAAGCCCCCCTGGGACCCCAAACCCTACAAATTCCTAGCTACGCCACTGTTATTTGGGTTGAAAAGTTATATGTTCCTCTTTTCAATAGCTACAAATCATAGCAACCTATTAATTTATCATGCAAAACATGTTCAGTTATTGTCAAAAAATGTTAGTTAGTTATTTATTTCATTATTGCCAAACATGTTAGCTGTTTATGTATTTCAGTTATTTCCAAACATGTTAGCTGTTTATGTATTTCAGTTTTTGCCAAACATGTTAGCTGATTATGTATTTCATTATTGCCAAACATGTTAGCTGGTTATGTATTTCAGTTATTGACAAAAATGTTAGCTAGTTATTTATTTCATTATTGCCAAACATGTTAGCTGTTTATGTATTTAAGTTATTGCCAAACATGTTAGCTGATCATGAATTTCATTATTGCCAAAAATGTTAGCTGTTTATCAGATATTGCCAAAAATGTTAGCTAGTTATTTATTTCATTATTGCCAAACATGTTAGCTGTTTATGTAGTAAAGTTATTGCCAAACATGTTACCTGGTTATGTATTTCATTATTGCCAAAAATGTTAGCTGTTTATGTATTTCAGTTATTACCAAACATGTTAGCTGATTATGTATTTTAGTTGTTTGTCAAAAATGTTAGCTCGTTATGTATTTCAGTTATTTGTCAAACATGTTAGCTGGTTATGTATTTCAGTTATTGCCAAACTTCAACCATACATTGATGAATAAATTATGAAAATCCTAACATAAAACATGCTAGGGAAATTTTGTTCAATGAAAAGCTGTGTCCAAATAATTTTAAACAAATATTTGTGGTATACTCAGTTTACTTTAAAGATCTTTAATTGTTGTTTAAACAAATATACTATAGAGGTTACAAGGTATTATACACAAATATTTTGTTACAAGGACACGCAACTGATCAAATCGTGCTTTTTTTCCCTTTATTATTCTAGTCAAAGGCTTATAAAAAAAAATATTCTTTGTATTACTTGCTTAAAGTTAAAGGATAGCCCCACTGCGTCTGGTAAATTTTCGCCTCTCTTATTTTTTTTCCTTCTAGCTCAGCAAGAAATACGGGCTGGCCAAATTGAAATGATTAACAAAATTGATTTATTTTGAGACTGAGTACATGATTTTTAATTATGTGATTGTTTTTTGTTTTTTATTTGTAAGAGTGATTTTTTCCCATCATTAGACATTTTGTTAAAATATTAGATAAATAATAACCAAGTTATGGAATGAAAATGTTTATTGTATTATTTGTAACTTACAATAAATAAAATGTATTGAAAAATAAATAAGTTCGAAAAGAATTGAAATAAATAACAAAAATGATATATGTTGAGACTGAGACCACTCTTTTTAAATATGTGATTGATTGTTTTTTGTTTGTTATTTATTTGTAAGAGTGATTTTTTCCATCATTAGACATTTTAAAAAATAAAATATTGGATAAATGATATCTAAGTTATGGAATGAAGATGTTTATTTTATACTGCGTAACTTATAATTGCAATCAATAAGGTGTTGAAAAATAACTAAATTCGAAAATGTTGTGTCAAATATTTAATGATGTTTTAAAATATTTTACGTACAACGACGCCACATTCATTTCATTTTTGGAGTTTCATTTCATTTTTGGAGTCGGCCAAAAAAAAATAATTAAAAAATGGCGAAATGGATTTTTTCCATTGGCGGACAGTGATTTTCGTACACATAGCAGCACATAATTTCATCGTTTTTTTAAGGAATACTCACGTTGGTAAACACTAAAACCGTACTAAAACGACATGGATTTTCGCCATCATTCTACCTCATCATATTTTTGTTAACTTAAACTTAAAACACCTGATAGTTCCCGCTTCTCTGATACATAGTATATTTTCCTTAAAGAAAACATCGACAAGTTAGTTAATTTTTAAAGGGGGCCATCCATATATTAATATTACGTAAGCAAAAAATTCGTATTTTTGTACCCCCTCCCCCCTGTTGCATCCCGTACATTTTCGGGACCCCCCCCCCTATGCGTACGTACAAATTCGCTCGACTCCCCCCCCCTTTTTTGAAAAAAATAAATTTTAAGCAGGAGTCAAAAGATCTTGGTTTTACTCTTTGAAGCCGTCCATAAATGACGTCACACGCCTAAAAAGGGGGAGGGGGTCACGCATTTGTGACGAGGGGGAGCGGGGTGTTTAAGAAATGTGACGTCACATCAAAATGCGCACTTACATTTGAAAATGCTTTTTTATTTATTTAATTTTTTTTTATTTGGGGGGGGGGTGTTAAAGCTTTGGGGCCGTCCATTAATGACGTTCCGCTATTATGGCCGATTTTCATCCCCCCCTCACATCACGCGTCGTCACTAAAAGTTTGACCCCACTCTTTTCCAATATTACGTCACAAAAATGCCCATTTCCTCTAAAAAAAAACAAACATTTTTTAAATTTGAAAATTAGCATGTTTCAAATCGCTTTTTTGTCATTTAAGTTTAATTATGTATTTAGTGTGAGGCTGCACTTTAATATCGTAACACGCGTGAAGCCCATGTAAAACGTCATTAAATAAATTGTAAACAATGAAATAATAAGTGCAACTTTTATTTTAAGTTACACATTTCGATGTGACGGAACATTTCTTAAACTACCCCCCCCCCTTTCGTCACAAATGGTCGACCCTCTCCCCCCCTCTGGGTGCGTAATGTCATTTACGGACGGCCCCGTCTCCGTCCATAAATGACGTCACGCAATTTTGGAAGATTTTTCACTCTCCCTCCCGCGTCGTTACAAAAACTTAGACCACCCCCTCCAATATGACGTCACAAAGCTTTGCGGGCCCCCCCATACAAGCTGTATTTTCTATTTGAAAAAGAGCTTGTTTAAAATCACGTTTTTTTCATTAAGTATTTATTTATTGTAGGCCTGCATTCTAATATCGTAACACGCGTGAAATCATGTAAAACACCATGTAAAAAATCAAATACTTAAGTGGAACTTTTATTTAAAGTTGCGAGTTTTGCCGTGACGTCACATTTCTCTAACACTCTCCTCCCCCACGTCACACATCGTCACACATATGTAGACCCCCCCCCCTCCTTTCCCCTAGGTGCGTGAAATCGCCGTACCGTTGTGTGTTTATAACGGCTAATAAGGCACTGGTGGGCGAAAGAGAAACTCCATATAATTTCAAGAAATAGAAATATACATCCGACGGATATATTTTAGTAATGTGTAAACTTTTGGTCTGAATCAAATGTTAATTACTTCCAAGTAATTAAAAGTTCAAAATTTCGTTTGCAATAAATTATAAACATTATTGCATATCAGTCTTGACTCAGTCGATCTCGAATGTCGTTTGCAGCCAGAGCAGTTTACGTTACTATGCTTAGTATTATGCAAATTAAATTTGTTATGCGTACGTACACATTCAGTCGAGACCCCCCCCGTACGCATGCATACGCAAAAAGTTAAGACCCCCCCCCTCCTTGCGTACGTAATATATGGATGGCCCCAAGATAAAAACGCGGGCCAATTATAATTTAAGCTCGGGCCGGATTTTTAATACGTTCTAATTCAACCTTCAATCTATTTCTCAAACTCTTCACAAATTGTTTTGGCTGCTATAACAGAGTTTTGTATTAGCACATTTTCTCTCCAAAAAATGGGTTTGCCAAGAATTTAGTTTCTATATGGTGTTGATTAACATTTAAAACTTTTATTTGTCTGAACTACGTTTGACACTGGCCAACGTTAGCCTATTCGAGTATCGCCATGACGAAGCTCTCAAGACGATAGAGTGATAAATGCTTACAGCGACTGCATGGTTTAAGCGTTAGCAGATGGCTCATGTTTCAAGAATGGAAGAAGTTGGTACTACTAGTAGTTGCTAATTGACCAACTCAAGGCCCCCCCCCCACGCTACTGCTCTGAAATTGTGCAATGTCTATGTTTTTAATTAACATCAGTCCTTACATAATCTATCTCCGTCTTCAAAATCAATGATTACTGGTTTTTTAAGGCAGCTCTTACAGAAAACAAGATGGGTGCCCATTTAGAAGAGGAGATGGGCGCCGCCAAGTCTACCGAGCCCCGAGAAAGTTCTAATGGAAACATTAGATAGAACCTTCAACGACTACGAGGTTAAGGGACCCAAATAGGAAAAAAAATATAACTTTAAAAAGCGATGTAATTATTAACAGTGCTGGTCGACCCCATTTCCTGGGACGACTTTGTTTTAAAAATAAAGGTAAATGCATAAAATAAAAACAGGGTATTAGTAGGCCTGACAGGACGTAACACAACAGCGAACGTTTCGGCAAAGAGCCTTCTTCAACGGACAAATAGTACACAAATGAAACGAATAAAACGAAATAATAGAAAAAAACACTTAGCTGCGGTGAAATCCAAGTAGTCCAGTAGATTTCACCGCAGCTAAGTGTTTTTTTCTATTATTTCGTTTTATTCGTTTCATTTGTGTACTATTTGTCCGTTGAAGAAGGCTCTTTGCCGAAACGTTCGCTGTTGTGTTACGTCCTGTCAGGCCTACTAATACCCTGTTTTTATTTTATGCATTTACCTTTTTAAAAGCCTGATTGCAGTCTCACCCCCATTATTTTAAAAATAAACTCTCCAGTGGAGACTTTATTTCGTGACACCGTAACTAAAGAATGGGATTAGACATCTTAATTAATAAATATTATTATCTGGAATGGGATAATGTTTTCACCCCATTTCCTTTCGACGTCTTATGAATTGCATGTACTTGATTACTTCAAGTTCACTTTTTAATAATTATTTTTGATTTGGTGTTGGGATTCGACCGTTCATTGATTTGTTATGTTTAAAATAACTTTTTGTTATGTTTAAAATAACTTTTGCAATAGAGTTGTTGATTTGGACAATAATTTCAAATTTAAGAATATAGATGAAGGGGTGATGGGGTTGGTTCAAGGAGCGGGGCTTGCACCAGGCTAGAGAGGCCGACAAGAACTCAAGAACTAGGTCAGAGACCAGAACATGGGTGGTGAAAGCCTAACGAGGTCAGGGACGAGAACATGGGCGGTGAAAGGCTCACGAGACCAACAACTAGGTCAGTGACCAGAACACGGACGGTGAAAGGCTCACGAGACCAACAACTAGGTCAGAGACAAGAACATGGACGGTGAAAGGCTCACGAGACCAACAACTAGGTCAGAGACGAGAACATGGGTGGTAAAAGGCTCACGAGACCAACAACTTGGTCAGAGACGAGAACATGGGCGGTGAAAAAGGCTCACGAGATCAAACAACTAGGTCAGAGACACGAACATGGGCGGTGAAAGGCTCACGAGACCAGCAACTAGGTCAGAGACCAGAACATGGGCGGTGAAAGGCCCACGAGACCAACAACGAGGTTAGGGACGAGAACATGGGCGGTGAAAGGCTCACGAGATCAAACTTTCAAACAACTAGGTCAGAGACGAGAACATGGGTGGTGCAAGGCTCACGAGACCAGCAACTAGGTCAGTGACGAGAACATGGGCGGTAAAAGGCTCACGAGACCACCAGCTAGGCTAGATACGAGAACATGCGCGGTGAAAGGCTCACGAGACAAACAACTAGGTCAGAGACCAGAACATAGGCGCTGAAAGACTCACGGTATCAAACACACAGATTGCAAGCAAAATTTAAACACATTTTAAAGCAATGTGTACAAAAGGAAGGGGAACAACTAATCACAAGGTCAGAAAGCATACTTTAAAAAGAAATAGCGAGATCAGAGGGGTGGGAACAGGGTCGGACTAACACTCCGTCTTTCCGTGCAAATGCATATAATATCTATATATGGAATTATGATTATATCTGTCTCTCCATGATTGTCTACCTTTGTTTTCAAAGTGATCTGTCTTGATTTTTAAATCCCTTATAATATTTTCGCGGCCGTCTCTCTCTCTCTGTCTTGGGCTCGGCGGGCGGGCGGAAAAACAGAAGTCGAAAATGACCCACTTCCCATGATCCGATCGAACTGAAATTTGACACACGGACCCGTCTGACCTAACAATGCATCGTATCAAAATTTCAGATCGATCGAACGTACCGTAATTAAATTAATGCATTTTTAGTTTATCCTTATATGAGGTATGTAATTCAAAATTCACTGTTTGTTATTGTTTTTTTTCTTCCAGTTTCACGTGAGTTTGAGTTGACGCCGACCGTCGTGTTGACGCCGACCGTCGTGCCGACACCCCCTCACATCCCACCCCCATTTATTAAAGACAAGGGACATCACTCGGTGTCAGTCTGTAAATGTTTGAAAATAATCAATACTGTTAGTTATGTCTCATATATAAGGGATTTATAGTCAAAAACTTTGTTTTTACGGGTTTGTTTTATTAAATCCCTTATATTAACTTCGCGGCCGTCTCTCTCTGTCTTGGGCTCGGCGGGCGGAAAAGCAGAAGTCAAAAATGACCCACTTCCCATGATCCGATCGAACGAACTGAAATTTGGCACACGGACCCGTCTGACCTAACAATGCATCGTATCAAAATTTCAGATCGATCGAACGTACCGTAATTAAATTAATGCATTTTTAGTTTATCCTTATATGAGGTATGTAATTTAAATTCACGATTTGTTATTGTTTTTTTGCCACGTGAAATTTTGAGCTGACGCATTGAGGCGACCCAACGAAGCGACGGGCGCTTTTGTTTACATTTTACGTGTCACTCTGAGCTCGGTCAAGCGAATCGGTGACCAGACTTTTCCCCTCTCCCCCCCCCCACCCATCCCTCTCCCCCCACTAGGGTTATGATGCAAAGTTGAGTTAAGACAGATTCAGTCTGTAAATGTTTGAAAATAATCAATACTGTTAGTTATGTCTCATATATAAGGGATTTAAAGTCAAAAACTTTGTTTTTACGGGTTTGTTTTATTCTTCGGTTTTCTTTCTTATAGGGCTGCCATTAGTTGACACCCTATTTGGTTAACCTTTATTGTGTTAACACTGCTTCGCCATATGTCCTGGCTTGTTACAGTACTTACAGTACCAACAAATAGTTTGTCTGTTGCCTTGAGTGCCTTGGTTTGGCATACTCTGGTTTCTCATTCCTTGTCTTTTTTCTTGGTTTTTAATTTGTATTGCTGCAAAGACATCTTGTCTCTTATCCATTTCCACATTCGGATGAGAGTCTTTGAATGTACGTAATGCATTTGTTAGCTCTGCTTGAGTACGAACTTTCGTATCAGTTAAATATGTGAATAGAGCTGTTATTGCATTTTCTAAGAACTTGTCAATTAACACCATGTCTAGTATGGCCTTTGGATTGCTTGTATCTATTGCTGTAGGTTCCAGCCATTTTGTTAATTTAACCTGTGCTTCATGCACTATGATCTGTGGATCTTTGTCCATCTTGATTCTCAATTCATGAAATTCTTTTCTATAATCATTTTCTGACTTTCCGAAATGCCATAGAAGTGCCTTTTTGACATTTTTATCTATGTTTTTGTCTTCTTTGGCTATACTGTTGTAAGCTTCAAATGCTTCTCCAGTTAGTCGAGTCATCAATTGTGCTGGCCAATCTTCTTCATTATAACCTTTCATGGCCATTATGGATTCAAAATAATCCAGATGAATATCCATTTTTTCTTTTTGGCTATCATATTTTCTAACTTTGATAGTATCCTTCGGTGCAGACTTTCTATTTGTGTCATTACCAGGATTGTGGCCTCTACTCTCTAAATCAATTTGTAGTTTTAAGTTGTAATTTTTAAGTTGTTCAAGTTCTCTTCTTGCAACTCTTTCTTTTCTCTCAATTATTTGCCTCTCTTTTTCATCAGCAATTTTGACTATCTATCCAACAAAGTCTTTCAATTCTTTACCACTTAAGCCAAATTCTTTAGCTATGGCAGTGAATTCTTTTTAGTAATCCATGTTTAGTTATATGGAATAATATGATTCAAGCAATTCGGTAAGGAATGTAGGTATTTATTTATTAAGGTATAAATCCTCCAAATGAAAAAATCTTGATTTCAAAATGTTAAGTCCAAACAAGTGACACATCTAAACCATTAAATTTGATTTTGACAAAATGAGGCAACAAAGCATCCTCACACGGGATCTTAAGTATACTTTATATATACGCTCTCTCAGATTGACAAAACACATCCGATGGTCCAAAGTTTGTGAATAAAATAAGTCACTTAGTCAAATTTTCCAATTTCAGAACTTTAGGGTAGTATATAGACACTTTAGACAGTTCACTCCAGTACTCCGAATTGCAATTACCACACTTTTCAAACATTACATGAATACAATATCCGTTCCTTGAGTTATAATTCACACTGACACAGTTGTTAATAGTCCATAGCTTCTCAAGTTCAAGGTTTCGTTTACAAATATTTCCTGGAATCAACCAGCACCAGTGAGCTGCTGACGTATATATGTTTACTGTGTGTAAACACACTGTCGAGTGTGTGACTGTAAGTTAGAACCAACTAGGCTGACCTAGTTTTATACAGTGCATGCAGTGGTCACGTGCGTTTAAGCCGCCATATTGAAATACTTAAAATATTCCTTCAATCTTCAAAAGTTTATTACACTGCCACACACGGCCTTTAATATTCACAAAATACGATGGCTGCTAATATTTCTTCTTTTAATGAATACTTCCCTTTTGTGAATACAAAATAATTGTCACTTCCACGAATAACTCCTTCTTGTACTGTGTTCACTTAGGACTAATGCTAATGGCAATCACTTTTACTTCGACACCAATGTAAATGGTTTTACTTATTAATATATCTTGTAGGCGTTCTCTCAATACGTAACCTTGCATCCAATAATCCTCTGAAGAACTGGTTTCAATAAAACAACTTTAATATCTACACTATGCACATAACATATATATTTGAGGTTATACAACGTGGAATACTCAGGCACACATCCGCCATGACACCAGAATTCTCTAACACTGATAATGATCTCGAACCATCTACCCCATCTCTTCCCGCGCTTTCACTCACGTGATCTCTCCGTCATCCAACACGCGATTCACACGTGACATGTTGGATAATAAATACTTTAATCAATAGTATTAAATACTAAACAGAAAGTAGTAAAATACACCCCTTAGCTCTTACACTTAAATCCGGAGATATCCGGATCCGGATTCAGCAAATATTTTGGGCCAACTATGCGGATCTGGAAAATAGTTAAAAAAAACATATCCGGCCACCCCCTAGAAGAAAATGACATCAAAGGGCCCCGGGCTAAAACGGTGCAAGATATAAAGTTCATAGGCCTTTAAAATTTGGATCTGGATCATGATGGAGATATGTGTCAATATTTGTCAAGATTTTTAAAAATTTAGTTGATAATAAAGATTTAAAACTTTATGAAACAAATATTAAGGGCCCCTGGCCCCGAAAGAGGTGGCATTAGGAGTTTAGTACCCTATAGAATTTTAATATGGCCATCAAATTTGTATGTATCGAGTTTGGGCAAGATCCATCCATTTACCCAGTCTTCTTCATCGCCCTTCGTCCCATCTGGGGCATAGGCCATGAGCAAAGGCTCTCCAGGCATCCCGGTCCTGCGCCAATCTTGCTATCTGCCAGCTGTGCCCGTTCATTTTGGTGTCTGCCTCCAGTTCCCTTCTCCAGGTCATTTAGGGACGACCTCTTTTCCTCTTGCTTTTGGGGTTCTATGTGAAGGCTTGTCTCACAATGCTGGATGTAGGCTTTCTGAGAGTGTGGCCAATCCATCTCCATCTGCGCTGGCGTATTGGCTCTTCCAATGGCTCTTGTTGTGTGCGTTGGCAGAGGTCCTCGTTGGTGATGACATTGGGCCAGCGGATTCGGAGAATTGTTCGGAGACATGTATTTATAAAAGCTTGAAGCTTTTTTGAAATGGCTCCTGTTATTCGCCATGTTTCAGCTCCATACAGCAAGACAGGCTTTACTGTGGTGTTGACCTTGTTATGGAGAGTCAAGTTGTTGCAGTTACAAACTTTTTTTAGCTGTTTAAATGCTGGTCTTGCTTTGCCAATTCTCATTCTTACATCGGCGTCTGTCCCTCCTTGTGTGTCAATGATGCTTCCAAGGTATGTGAAGCTATCCACCTCCTCAAGATTTGTTCCTTCCAGTGTTATTGGAGTGTTGCTTGGTGTATTTATTTTAAGGACTTTGCTTTTTCCTTTATGGATGTTCAGGCCAAGGCAAGCAGAGAACTGTGCTACATATTTGGTTTTCTCCTGCATCTGTTGCTGTGAGTGAGATATTAAGGCCAGATCATCCGCAAAGTCCAGGTCATCAAGTTGTCAAGTAGCCACTGTTTAAAATACCTTTTATACTCATGTAACGAAAATGACATTTTGGGCCCCGGCCCCTAACAAGTGGTATTTTAAACATTTTTATGTCACAAACTTTTGTTGGAACGCATTCAACAACTTCAAGGCGATCGAAAGAATACAGTAATATTTATAATAATTTATATAGCTTACATAAGAAAAAATGTCAATAAGCGCCACGGCCCATTTGGTGTAAGATGTAAAGTTAAAAAAACCTATTGATTTCAATCTGGATCATGATTGCCACTTTTTTCATCTATGGTCAAATCTGGTAAATTGAATGAAGAATTAATTGTTCAGGGAAAAAAAGATTTTGTGCCCCCGGCCCAAAAGCAATGGGCATTAGGAATTAATTGCCCTATAGAATTTTAATATGGGTCATCAAGTTTTTATGTACCAAGTTTGGTCAAGATCCATCCATTTAAACAGTAGCCAAAGTTTAAACTAATTTTATTTAGCTCATATTTGAAAAGAAGAATACATTCGGGCTCCCGGCCCACAGTGAGTGATGATTTAATATTTTTTTCGCCAATTATCATTGTGGGGTGTACTCAACAACTTCCCAAAGTTTCTTGCTTCCACCTACATGGGAAGTTGGAGAATTAGTGAGGAGTCAGTTTTTAAATAGGTCATAAAAAGGGAAAAAATTACATTTGTGCCCCCGGCCCCCAGTGGGTGGTAATTTTAAAAATCTTTATCGCAAATTATCATCGTAAGGGTGTACGCAACAACTTCACAAAGTTTCATGTTTCTACCTACACGGGAAGTTGGAGAATTAGTGATGAGTGAGTCAGTCAGTGAGGGCTTTGCCTTTTATTAGTATAGAGTATAGACAAATCAATATGCTTTAGAAATGCATGTATAAAAAAAAATTGTTGTGAGCCTCTTCATTTCAAAGAATTTCCCAAAACATCCAACACATTTCGGATGTTGAGAGTATCTCAATTCCGTTGTTACCAATTTAAGTGAACTAGCACTCATAAAGATTGAGGTGTAGATTTCTCCAATTTTCTTTTTCGTTTAAGCCAGGGGTCTCCAAAATTTTCTGCCGAAGGGCCGCATTAATTGTTAAACAGCAGTTTGTGGGCCGACTACTAACACCAAATTACTAAGTTTTGTAGTAAACTACAGGTAAAAATAGTATATATTTTTTAGATTAAAAGGTCTCCAGGGGCCGGATGAGAGGGCCTCGCGGGCCGCATCTGACCCGGAGACCCCTGGTTTAAGCCATGAAATACAGAAAAACATCAAAGACTAACTGTCATCAATTTACTGACATGAGATTAATGTCATTTTAAGTATCGAACTTTCTGACGATAGGCGGTGATTTATGAGTTATCTGTGCTGATGTGGCCAAGGATCACCTCAAAATACCACCACTTAAGTTATTAAAGTGCATTGAAACGGCAACGCTTCCCAGACATTTGCACCAAAAACAACAGCCGCAACCCCTTCCCATTTCCCCCGTAACCCTTCGTTTCACGTATTCTCTTATTTAAAGCACGCTAGTTGTCTCTCATTGGACACGGGTGTAATGTGGGAAAGTGGAAAGGTCTGTAACACCATGACCCAGTCAAACATGGCGGGAATACCCAATACAGCAACCGGTGTTGATGGAATTATTTCCCCGGTAAACAAATTAACAAAGTGATCAGACACGAAAGCTTCCACATTCCCCAACAAACGACCTGCAGCTCAGTAACAAAACCAGTCACGTTCCACATCACTTCACTACGTTTGTTTTCTCGAATCACTTTAGTGAGGCACTCTTTAGAATGATTGAGTTTATATTTTAAATTTATTTCCTTAAAACAATAAAACATTAATTCAAATACCATTTTATTCTAGTACACGCTTATCACTTAAGCACTGGCCCTGTCCCTAATTCACGCTCTAATGTTAATCTGTGGTAATTCCCCGTTGAACAGCCCTCCCCTCCCCGCGTTTAAATGGTGACTATAATTCAAATGTTAAAGCGTAATTTAAGAAAACTGCTTGTGCGCCACAAACAAAGTTATTTCTTGGACTGATTCTTGTTTTTTTTTATTCCATAACCATTCCTACAATATTTACAACAGTATTTATTTTAAAGGCTTAACCTGGCAGACTTCTCATTTACACCAAAAAAAAACAACCCAATCCTTTCCGGCATTCACTATTGATTCACGAGAATCTGTTACTTTACCTAACCTATACATCAGGCTTTTTTTCAACGGATACACTCATCTGGCATCCCAAAATTCTCGCCTCCCAGCCTCCCCTGCCGGCCAGTCCTTCCACCCAACACCCCATACCATATTATACCAGCCCATATATCTTGTTCATTCTGACGCCGGCCAAGACTTTCCGAAACAAAGGCCGACACAAAGCATAGCCGACCAATAAATAACCTTCCTCTGTCGCCGAAAAGAGGATTTCACCAGGGAATCCTTGCGCTGCTGCTCCACCAGTGCTGTGGTGTTATGTGTGCCTAGGTCTCTGGGGTCGATCGGTTATTGTGACTATCCAAGCGAAAGGTTCCGACTATGAAATATAGAAGATTGATTTGTTGTTATTAGTTATTGCTTATGAAAACCATTGCTATATTATATTTCTTGTAAGAGAGGTAGTCGT
Organism: Ampullaceana balthica; assembly: GCA_944989445.1. NCBI lineage: Eukaryota > Metazoa > Mollusca > Gastropoda > Lymnaeidae > Ampullaceana > Ampullaceana balthica. Next base: position 223,214 of record CALYLW010000796.1, on the reverse strand, counting down.
CGATTAGCGTTAATTTGGCGTTATTCTTGAAATGGGCAACATATGATGTATTAGAATAATAAAGGTTGGAAACAAAAAAGGGAGGGGGGGGGGAGAAGGTTTGTTACTCCACACGCTCCTCTGATGACTGTAATATATAATGAAGAATTGATTAACACTAAGATAGACAGAGGAATAAAAAAAATGTCTTGTTCCATTCGCAAGAACAAACTCATGCAATTCCTCCTTATCCCGTTTAGAATTTGATTGTGACATTTATTGACTGAACAATCCAGGAAAAACCTAACACACTATCAACATTCAAAACTCTTAATAAGAGTCTTATGACAACGCAAGACTAGACATTAATCATTTATTAGCCTTGTCTAGGACGCACACATCTTCCTGCTAAAAGGAGCGTGTATGACGTACAATATAAGATAAATAAAATACTTGATTTTTTTTCCTTAGGTACAGTCTATCAAAATCTATATTATACAGGTCTTGTAATCTTCATATCTCTTTACTTAATTAAGAGGGATTGATAAGCGCAGCTCGATGGAATACATAAAATATATTCACATTATAAGTCTAACAGAGGATTTACTAAGAAAGATCAACCAGAAAATTAATGAGTTAAAGAGAGGTTGTTTAAAAAATTCTCTCTACCTTAGCTATTAACATTTCGGAAGTAGGAAAAAAGATTTGTTTAAAAAGCAACAAAGTTGAGCCGGAGCCAAGCTGCCAAAAAATTGCATAAAATTTCCTGGCCACGCAAGCAAGGGAAGAATAAAATCAATAAGGGAGTCTAGGGCTCTGAAATCTGACAAATTCATATCTGCAGCCACATCTTCTTGCTTAACTAGCGCGGGAGTCCAGGCCGAGCGTCCAGCGAGAACAAATAGAACTGGCATTATTTTCCATTCAAGGTGGGGGTGGGGTGGCGAGGTGCCGGAGTATGATGCGATCAATGAGCATGTGCAGCCAGCCTCCGAAATAAGGTCGGCAGCGCCTTGGGTAAGAGGCTAAACTTGAGGATAGGCCAGCAATGTTCAAATATACAAGGGAGATACGGGTGGCTTGTACTCGTATTCTCGGGTGAAATCAACAATAATGGTTTTAGACATCTTAATGCGATTGTGATAAGTTTTAGAAGCAACTGTTTCACCAAAGTGAATTAGGGGGAATTTTCGGCCAATAAATTTTTTTAGAGGTAATATTTTATTAAATTTACAAGGGGGAAATGGACAGTGGTTCTAGGTCCAATATGGTTACAGTCCATAGAAAAATCATTGTGTACCATTTTCACTATTTTTTCATCTAAAACTCGAGAGTTGGGATTTGTTGTTGTTGTTTGGGTGAGGGGCGTGTGAAATGGTTTGGGAAGGTGACGGTCAGGAAGGACGCAACAAAGACCAAGTGTAATTGTTTCATTTATTGTAGATTCTATGTTACATGTATATTAGCTATGTTATCACTGCCATATATATAATGTATTCATCTTAAGATAGCCGTCTTTTGAAAATGTAATGCAACCTACACTTCTGAGATGATTTCACAGTTCTAAAATCCGAATACACTCACTTTTTTTAAGAAAGTATGTCTATATCACCATTTAACAATAATATTACTTTATATGTTATCTAATCAAAAATTAAGTTTTGAAAAAAAAAGTATTTGCTATGTGATATTTAGAATCTATATCAGAGGCGGCAGTCGAAAACTTTGAAGGTGGTAGCCCCTCCCCCCATCTCCCCAAACCGCAAGATTTGTAGTCCTTTTTAACATTTTCTAGGGATCCGTTTTTATAAACGTCTACCGTGACTACTGAATGATTCACAATCTTATTGTTTGAAATGAGTAAAAAGAAATAGATAATAGAAATAAAACAATTGCAAAGACAAATAGCAATATCAGAAAAGTTGCTGCAATGTCCAAAAGAAAACATGAAATAACAGTAAGAAGCTCAATTGGAGTGAAATAAATAAAGACATGATCCATGAACTATAAGAGATCAATGCTATTTATTTTAATTATCCATTTCAAAATTATAGTTGTTGACGTTCTAGCAACAAATAAAGATAAGTTAGTTTTGTTTGCAGAAATTTCCTCGACCATTAGCGAAGAAGAGCAACACTTGCCTCAAGTGAAAGTCAAATTTACAATTTCACACGTAACTCTCAAAGGGTGGATCAAAGAGCTAGACGGGATTAATTACTTAGGCACGCGAGAGACAACTCGGCGTAGTCTGATTAAAAGCTCAGGGACTGACTTGTGGAGAATTTGTTTTCTTAACGCGTAGCTGCACAAACAACTAAGGAACTAACTCGGGTAATTTATATGCGTGATTACATTAAAAATGGAAACTTTACAGATTTTCGAGCGAAAATTCATTCGGACTATGTTGGAATTGATACTAAAAAATTATGATAGTCATAACATTAAATCCTCTATTTACAAGCCAGAGTTGTCCATATTTGAAAGTTATTGACCTGGGGTTGACTCCGCAGTTTTAGGTCAGCCTAGACCACCGGCACATTAATCACATAATAATAGCTTTAAAAAAAAAGTACTTAAAAGAGTTCTTGTCCTGCTTTTGGTGAGGCCAAAATCACAGGCCACGCGCCGTGAGCTCCCCTCGCTCACTCCTCGCGCTCTCGTCGCTACTCACCATTCTCTCCATCCCCAAGTTATTTTCTTTTGTATTCTGGTGGGGGAAAACAACCTGTTTCTATTTCCATTAGTCTCTGCTCATCATGGAGGATACAGGGTTGGTGTTTCTAACGCTAGTATTGGGAATCATCTACGTCAGTTTTGGTGAGTTAACTACACTACTTAACAGCTCATCAGTTATATTTTTATCCCTTCATTCAGTGTCTTAGGATATGTTTTGATTAAAATTTTAAAAAAAATTACTTCATGGGGTAATTCAAATATTAACATTTTAAATCTGCCTGTCATAAATTTAATCGTTAGCGCCCCACGTTACCCTTTGCCTTTAACAGAGAACCTATTTTCTATCACCCACTGAGAAGAAAACGCAACCCAACCTTTACTGCCGGAACTGCTCTGATTTTATATCGTGACCACTGCTCCATTGTTATAACTCTCAGCTCATAATTTTAACTTTTGGTATATTATTGTATTGTTTTTTTTATGAATGTGTTTAGTTTGTAATTAAGTCAATTTGAGTCAATGTCACTCTATAGATATCTAGGGCGATTGTATTTTCTCTTTCTTTAAAATCGATTTTTAAAATTTAATACTGTATAATTATATTTGAGAAGTTTCATAGGTAAACACACCACCAAATCACCCAACTATTCATCAACACCTTCCATCCCGTCAGTCATCATTCCGATGATTTCAACGATCATCTCGTCCCTCCATCAACCACGCATCATCCTCATTTATCAACCCCATCATCACCCCATCATCACCCCATCATCACCCCATCATCACCCCATCATCATCACCCCATCGTTAACCAATCATCACCCCATCATCACCCCATCATCACCCCATCGTTAACCAATCATCACAGAAATCATTACCAGACGTTGTCTTTCCCCGGAAACACCATCCTTTAAATGAGCCCTAAAGCTAACTAGGCGTAGATGAAAGGCAACTGTTAATTTGACGCCCGGTTAAGGACTCCGTTTTCTAAAACAGTCGGAGGGATGATGAGTCATGGACCCCAAATCAACCCCATCCCCGTCTCTTTCTGCCCCCCACCCGCCCCGGGGGTGGAGTAAGTCATTGCTCAGTGTATGGAGATCAATAGCAGAGATCGGCTGAAAGGTCATTTCATCTTCGCGTCTATTTAACTTCTCATCACGTGATTGATCGTTAGCTCGCGCTCCGTCCTGTTATCTCAAACAGTTTTGATGGATACCGTTTTTTGGTGGAACCTGTGATTGGTCATTTAGTTAAGACTGAGACCCAGAATAGTTTTATACACCCTTTGATCTAGTTGTAAACCTTGGCTGTCTAGCGTCTTCGGTCTTTACACCAAATTTGTAATTTGTGGAGATTTGACTCCCTGATTTAATGGGATTTTAAAAATTAATTAAATTAATTATAATTGGAAATGATTTGAACAATTTCAACTCCGCTACATGATCAATGGCAAGGGCTGTGATGAAATATAGAGCTACAGACAAGATGGTTGCAGGGCCGATCCAGGGCAATCTCGGCAGCATGGACCAAATATGTTTACACGCCTACTCATGGAAGAAGAAATTATTTGATAAAGTCAATTAGAAAAACTTGGAAAGCTGACATATGCAGACTGCCATAATACTTATATCACAAAGGGAATTTTATCGGTTAATCCCCAAATATGTTAGAGCATCAATGCTCGTCTAAATTTATATTTCAATTTGACGGTAATGAAAATAATTGGTTTGTAGTAAGGTCAAACCCTTGATCACAATGATAGAAGTCATGTTACACTTGAAATACCCCCACCCCCACACACACACAAATACACACATACACAAAAAAAAACACACACACACAAACAACAGAGAGCAGGTTTGTTACCCAACTAAACAGAAAACTATATTTTAATCTTATAGTATTCCATAGACTTTTCCAAATGAGCGGGTGTTACGGTAATTTTATTTTTCGGGACCTATATGACATCTACCTCTGTATTTTGGGCTAGTGCCACACCTAATACTACGGGCGCGGAGGGGTGGGGGTTAGTATTTCACATTACATTTATTTTGTTTGCTTGTATTACAGACTTACAGTTACCATTTTGAGGAGTTTGTATTACACCTAACATTATTTGGGGGGATTTCATAAAAAATACCACTATTTTTGTGGCCGCTATTGCCCAAGAGGTATTGGCGCTCGGATTCCTAGTACCATTTTGCTAGGCATACTTTGCCTAAATTAATATTTTAAGATTGTATCTCACCTAATTTTATCATGGGCTGTTATTACATTAACCTAATTTTGGGGCTTTTATTACACTTACAACCTTGTTGGTGCTAGGATTACGCATAGCGTTATTTCGAGGTTGCATTGCGACGAGCCGTATTTGTGTGTGTGTATTTAACCTTGAAGCCTTTGCACGAGCTCATATGCGATTGTTAGGAACATGGCCACATCCCACAGGATATGCGCGATGCCAAAATAGTCACGCTTTACAAAAACAAAGGTGATCGCAGCGACTGCAACAACTATCGAGCAACTATCGAGGCATATCCCTAATGGGGATAATGGGAAAGGCTTTTGCCAGAGTGGTTCTTGCACGGCTGCAAATTCTGGCACAAATTGTTTATCCATAGTCTCAATTCGGTTTTCGGGCTGGCTGGTCAACCATGGACATGATTTTCTCACTTCGTCAGCTGCAAGAGAAATGTCGGCAGCAACAGAAAGCCCTCTTCATTGCCTTCATAGACTTTACAAAGACCTTTGACATAGTCAGCCGCAAGAGTCTGTTCCGTATACTGGAAATATACTATAAAATAGGATGACCTCCGCGGCTTCTTAATATCATCGAATCTTTCCACACCAACATGCACAGCACATTGCTCTTCGATGGTGCCGCCTTTGAACCCTTCCCAGTATGTAGCGGAGTCAAACAGAGCTGCGTACTGGCACCAACACTCTTTGGTATCTTCTTCTCAGTGCTACTGCGACATGCTTTCCAGGACTGTTCCGAGGGTGTGAACATTCATACCAGGGGCGGATGAAAGCATATATAACATCAGCCGGCTCCGTGCGAAGAGCGAAGTGGAAGCTGTATTAATCAGAGAGTTGCAGAGAGTTGCTCTCACCTCGCACACAGAGATAGGCAGAGGCGTAACTAGGTTTTTGGCGCCCTTGGCTAATTTATTTTTGGCGCCCTTGATAAATTGACAAGTTTCAGCTTTGCGATTTTTTCATTTGTTAGAAAAAATAATTGAATTTCTCTTATTTTATTTATGACAATAATTACGTAGTCTGACAGTGACAGTCATACAACGTGAATTTAAAAAATGCATAAGACAGGAACAATACTAATTTGCAGTTTATTATTTACTAAATAATACCAAATAAATTGGTGGACAAAACGGGATATTGTTTCGTTAATAAAGAATACAGCTAAGCTTTAAGTAACGTGTATTATAAATAAAAACAATAGTGTCATTGTGTCATACTCATTATCTCTTACATAACGGTAGAAACTCACAATTAAAAGTAAATTTAAGTAACACTCCACCGACTACAGCTCAGCACTTCCGTTACCTGGCGTGTTGCTAATATAGTCGGACCTTTCTAATTCTAAGTTGAACTCGAGAGGGGAAAAAATTCGACCTACGGAGTTTTTGAGTTAGGGAAACTGGCGTAATAGGCGCAGATTTATCCAGGACAATATTGATATTGAGAGGGAAGGTTGGGGGGGGGGAAGAGTCAGCCATAGCGGCTAGAAGGCTTGACAGGAAAGAGGGGCGGTGATGTTTCATATGAAAGGAGCCAACTTTCTTTGACATACCAACACAAGCCAGTGAGAGGAGACACCTTCCCTCCCCTCCCCTCCCCCACTTTATTTCATCGACAGTGGGATGGGGATAGTAAGATTTTTCTATTTAAACGAAAGACTGTAAAATCATATTGAAATTTGTATGATAAGAAACCCCGCAAAAAGGCCACACAAATAAAAAATATTAAAACGGTTTAAATGAAATGTATTTAAATATAATTAATCATTCACTTTTTTGTTATCGAGGATAAAAGTGGAATACAGTCGGACCTCGCTAAGTCGAACTTCCCTAATTCGAAAACCTCCCTATATCGAATTAATTGTTAGGTCCAGGCCAAATTCCATAAGACTAATGTATTTTTGATCTCCTTAACTCCAAGATGGCTTTCAACCTTTCTTAGTCGAACTTTCCAAGGCATTTGGGTTATTATTCTGGAGTGACATTTCAGAACACGTGTTCCGTAGAGCCACGTAAATGGACATACAATATTATCTTAGTGCATTCCACAAAGGATTAAGCGACCCTTGCAAGTACAAAAAGTGACCAAGACAAGAAAAAGGAGTGGTAACTAATTCGCTTCCCTTTGTAGCATGCTGTGACTCTTTGTAAAAAGAAAAATCTTACTCCCCCATCCCACTGTAGAGAGAGAGTAGAGTGGGGGAGGGGAGGGAAGGTGTCTCCTCTCACGGGCTTGTGTCGGTATGTCAAAGCAAGTTGGCTTCCTTTCATATGACACTGCCTCTCTTTCCTGTCAACCCTATTATGGCTGTTGCCCCTCCCCCTCTCAATATCCACATTGTCCTTGATTAATCGGCGCTTATTACGCCATTTTGTTTAACTCAAAAACTCCGTAAGTCAATTTTTTTTCCGGTTCCTTTTGAGTTCTACTTAGAGAGAGAGAGAGAGAAGTCCGACTGTATAATGTATTTAAATACAAATTTAAAAATTAGAGATTTAGTGGCGCCCTTTTGAGCTGGCGCCCTTGGCAACTGCCCTTATGCCAACCCGTTGTTACGCCACTGGAGATAGGACTCCAACAGCTCGTCTTAGAGGCATGCAAGGAATTCGGTCTAACGATAAGCTCCAAAGAGACTAACATTATGAGGCAAGGCACATACTGCCTCCCAGCAATCTTCATTGAGGGAAACACCTTGGATGTTGTCGAGTATTTCACCTACGTTGGCAGCAGCATCACAAGCACACTCTCCATGGAAAAGGAAATAGAAACCAGAATTGGAAAGGCCGCATCGTTAATGGCAAGGCTAAATCAAAGAGTGTGGAACAATGCGCAGCTCACTGATAGGACGAGAATCACTGTGTACCACGCCTGCGTGTTCAGCAGACTCCTCTATGGCAGCAAGTGTTGGAAAACCTATACCAAGCAAACAAAACAGTTTCCACTTGCGATGCTTGCGTAGGATCCTACACATCAAGTGGCAGGATAAAATCACAAATGTGGAGGTACTCAGAAGGAGCCTTATGCTGAGTATGCACTCAATCCTGAGTGAGAGGCGCCTGCTGGGGTTGGGCAATGTTCACAGGATGGGCCCGTAACGAATTTTAAGAGCCCTGCTTTATGGTGAGCTGGCAACTGGTGTGAGGAAAAGAGGTCGCCCCTGCCTGCGCTACAAGGACGTATGCAAGAAAGACATATCCTTGGCGCGCATCGATCACAAAAAGTGGGAGTCCATTGCCGAGGAGCGCACACTCTGACTGTCAAAAGTTTGTGAGGGCATTCAAGTTACGGAAGCCACCATCACTGCCAGGAGCGAAGTGAGAAGAGCCAGGAGAAAGGGGAAGGGGAGAAGAAGAGGAGTCAACGCCATCGTCCCCTGAGGACGGACGGATGCCATAGATTTAACCTATCACTATACATGTATTTGGCGGCTTGTAGACTAATATAATCGGACGTGACACGTCCTAATATCATCTAGTATCGATTATGCTACATTTCCGTCAGACCAATAATGGGCGAAGTTTTTGCTTTAATGAGGTCTGGCATTTCTTGTAAGATTACAGTTTTATTTATAACTTTTTCAACCTTGATCCATTGAAATCATTCATATATTCTAAAAGTCCACTTTATAGTACAGGTACATTTTTGTCATGGTTACACATTAGGTTGCCAATTGTCGAATAAACAAAATCAAGACTTTGTAAACGTTCAAGGTTAGATCTACAGGTCTTTACCGCAATGGAAGAATTCATATTATTATTAATCACATTATTATTAAGAAGTCATTCATATTATATGATGTTGGGTTCTTGTTTTCAAAACTTAAAAAAAATCCAAGACTTTCAGTAACTTGTATTTTGTTATAATGCTACTTTAAGCGAATGTATGTATTTCAGCTTTATCATCAGCTGAAATCATCGACTGTTGAGCTTTAGAATTTTGATACTACTATATCATTTGGATTTTCGGATGTAAATTTAGACTGCCATGCTGGAGAAGAAATTCATTCAAGAAGTTATATAATTAAACGCCTTCTATGAATATGAATACACATAAAGCGTGTAGAAGATTGAAAGAATAAAAAAAAGTTCAGATTCCGCCATTGTATCTATTGCGTTCACGAAGTTTTTTTTATATGACATCTTTTAACCAACAACGCAAACAGACACGTGTATTGACATTATTTGGTTCAAGTGATGAGCGGGTCTTATTGACAATATAACCAGCCAAGCTGAACAATCGTTCACATAGCTTTAGATTGTCTCAACTGAAGTTTCTGATTCTGTAGTAGATGTTTGGTTTGCAGGTGATATGTAAGCAAAGTGTTGGAACCATGGTAGCAATGTTCCCTTTAAGTAGCGTGGCTGCGCAGATATTTGAGTTTGACCGACGCCACGCAGGAGTTTAGAATCACCGCGAAGCACATTTTGTAAAACATTGCACAAAAAATGGACGTTGTACAACTTTGCACACGAGGTTTTTTTAAACTTCGCACACGGACCATCGAAGCTTAGACGAAGAGGGAACATTGCATGGTAGGCAAACGATTTCTCTCAATGGACACGATAACCTTTATCAACATTTTGAACATTCATGAAGTGAATAGTTTAAAACCAAAATGTTCGTGTAATCGTCCGGAAATTAGTTTACAATTATCGGCCGAAATATTTTACTATTTAAACTTCCAGTACCTTTATAAGTGGTGGGTGATTAATCGTTTAAAAATTTTAATCGTTAAAAATTTTTAACGATTAATCGAGAAATTAATCGTTAATTTTCGCAGCCCTAGATTCAATACATTCCTTTGGAATGTTCACCCAAGTACTAAGCAATTTCGACTTAAATCGTTCATGTAAAATCAGTTAAGCAAATTTTACTGCTTTTTCTTTAACTTTTTATTGTGCAATTTATCATTTAATCAAGGCATCCTTACGAACTTCATCCACATAATTTAATCAAGGCTTCCATACATATTCTCATCCACATAGTGTAATCAAAACATTCGTACATATCTTCTTCCCCTTTGTTGCTGTTTTTTAAAAATTGGACAGCATCTGAGAGATTGGTCTTCGTCTTAGAGTCGATCGTTTGAATCTGGTGGACTGTCCAGCTTAAATTACGTCATGGGTCCATTATCGGCAGCGACGCTGGACCACGATGTTAATTCGGGTTGCGTGGCCCCTAAATCCAACCAAATCAAAAGCCTCAGTCTCATGATAGATTGGATGGAATCAATAAGTCGTCTGCAATCAGGTCATTTCAAGCAACGTCTGGGATTGTAAAGTCAATTGTTATTGATTATAGGACTATGGTTTAAAATATTCGAAAGAAATCCAGGACTATTACTCCTGAAAGTGTACTTTTCCGTTCAACACTCCAATAAATGATATAAGTTACATTTATACCTATAATTAACTAAATCCCTGATGTAACTCAATCACTAATTGTTGTTTTTTTTACATCGACAAGTTTACTTAAAACTACCCCTAAAGCCCCCTTTTCCTTGTACCAGCCCTCATGGAAAGAAATATAATAATAATATAAAGTGTCATTTAGTAACTTTGAAACAATGTTAAATCGACAATAGTAAGTTTTGATTGAAAATACAAACTATGATTAATTAAAATAATATAACATAAATAAGGTTTTATATTTTAACATAATCTCCAACATTTATAGTGTTAAAAATCTATTTTATGACATTTATTTGAAACATGCACCATGCCCACCTCTCAGTGTTAACACTATCATCATATCAAGAAACACACCAACAAACACACACACGTTCACACTTCACCCTGCACACTCACTCAAAGAAGACGCCCAAAAAGACACTCGGATAAATACCAGAAAAACATGCGCGGCCCGCTCACACGCATTTCATTATAAAGTTATTGATTGTGAGAGAGGGTAAGAGACGAGAAAGGGGAAGAAAAAAAAAGCTAATTGAATTTGGGCCGTTTGTCTGGGGCTGAGAAAAATAACTGGAAGTGAAGACGACTAAATCGTTAGATCTTCGATTACTCTTCAACTGGTGCCCCTGATAATGAGCTTACCCACTCCCCCCCCCTCCACCAAAAAAACGTAAATACGAGGTGTTCCAGTGGATGCAAGAATTGGATGCAAGAACTGGATAAAACAACTGGATACAAGTAGTGGATATATTGTGACACATCTTATCTAAAACTGCGTTTTTTGCTCATGTTATTTAAATATTGGTTGTTCAATTGGTAATTCAAATAATATATTGTTTTATATGCTTAACGTTTTCTTGCGATATAACACGGCATATTTATTTAAAAGTCTTCACTAATTTTATTTGATATGCAAATTTCTGGATACAAATTCCATTTTTATCACGGAGGACATAACATGCAATCTCATATCACAGTGACCTCTGGCAATATATTGCAGGCCATGATTAAATATCATTCAGCTAATGTCTGAAACGTCGTGTTCTTCATTATTTATCAGAACTTAGCCTGAATGCCATCATAATTAATAACACATGGCTCAACAGGCCCCACAGGCCCCAACACTTTCCTTTCAAAACACTCAAAATGTGTATCAAGCAATCTCTTTAGGATTAAATATCTCGCCAATGGGTTCAACGAATATCTCAACTCCAGATACTAGACTGATAATTTTGTAATTATCTAAGTATTTCAATGTGATAACATGCAGAGCTGGTGGCTACACCCCCTCAGGGGCGTAAAGGATGTATCCAATGTCTGACTTTAATATATAAAGCAGCACATTGATATAACTAAGATACTACATAGAGCCGTGGTCATAAAATGTCGGCCATCGGGGCGAATTCGGCCCGTGGTGTTAGTTCATAAGGCTTTCCGGCGGTGTTTGAATGGGCTTGAGAAAACATATGGAACACCAGACTTTCTCACACGATTTAAATATTATATTTCAGTGGCGTAGCTAGAGCTTTTGCCGCCCGGGGCGGTCTCCAATGTGCCGCCCTTTTTAGAGACCGTTTATAAATTACGCCACACACCTGGGGCGGGGAGGGTAGTCATACACTTGTGACGATGTGTGACGAGGGGGGGTGTGTTTGAGAAATGTGACGTCACGTCAAAACACACAACTTTAAATAAAATATACACGAAAATATTGATTACTGACACTTTATTTAATGGCGTTTGCGTAAAACGCGTGTAACGATATTAGAGTGCAGCCTTGCACTAAAAACATACTTGAATGACAAAATTTTGTATTTGAAACATGCTTATTTTCAATTAGAAAATACAGCTTTAATGGTGGGGGTAGTCAAAACTTTATTGCGTCATATTGAAGAAGGTGTCTAAGTTTTTGTGACGACGTTTGACGAGGGCGGAGGGGGTGAAAAATCAGCCAAAATCGCGTGATGCCATTTATGGACGGCAAATTAGTCAATTATATGATGTTTTTTTATAAATTAATAAACATGAATAAATAATTGTAATTGAAACGAAGTAAAGGTGGGGAACATGTGGACCACTGCATGCCATATTTATGTAAGCAGTAATTAAAGAGGCTGCATAAGATAATATACATTTAAATACACATTTATAAAAATAAACCATACATTTTTTTAAAGGCCACAAGAAAGTTACTGAGGTCGCAGGCATGAGACCAAACATATTCCAAATTTACACCAAAAAAACATGACCAATTACTATTTATTTGTAATATTTTGTTCTATGGAAAATATTGCAAGATTTTGTTGTCCTAAATCACTCATTGTGGAACGAAGATATTTTTTATCAACTTTACTTTGGAGAAGCTCCTTTCACAACTAGCGACACTGATAGCAATTGTTGAAAAAATTCATAGCAAAATTTGCAATGTTGGGTACAGAATTTTCCAATCTTACTGTTGAATAAATTTTAATAGATCAAGGGGGCCTTTCCCTCCGTTTTTCTAACATAATGCATCTTCTTGTAGTGTAGGTACAGCCATAAAAACTGGACCCCTTTTCTTTCAATATTGAACTGCTCTTTATCAATGTCAATAAAGTAATTTATTTGATGTTCAAATGCTTCATTTAGTAGGTTACATGGTATTATCAGTGGCGTCACTAGGGGGGGGGCGGGCCGCCCCGGGTGACACCCATCAGGGGGTGACACCCGAGCCTAAAATTTTACTGTGTACGATTTTATGTCAGAAAACAAAAGGTGACACATTTTTTAATCTAGAAAGAAATTAAGAAATACAATGAAATACGTGAAACGTGAAAATTCTTATTAAAAAATATCAGTTAACTTGCAATAATAAAACAATCCCAACACACGAACAACATTAAAACAAATTAGGAAAAAAAGAAAAGAAATAGTCGCAGCAGAGAGATCTTTAAAAAACGGCTGGAATGAAAGAGGCAGTGTCTTCTGCTTTAAAAGATATAAAGCCATGAACGATTCCCACCTCACGAATCCCTCCACCACAGTGGGGTGGGGGCAATACGATTTTTATCACCCCCCCCCCAAAGAAAAAAAAATCAAATGATGGGTTTTCTTTGTTGATGTTTTTCTTGAGGAAAATTATGATTTCCATGTCTTTGAGTTAATATTTTGTATATATATATTTATTAAAGGCGTGAAAGCATAGATATGCATGTTTATATACAGGTAGTCCTCCGGTTACGACGGTCCCATCCCGACTTACGCTGTTCAGTGCTTACGAACGCGCCCCCTTAAAGAATAGTATTACGCGTTATTCCGTATTTTAAAAATAAAAAAAATTCATGAGGTAACGAATTCTTTTCTCTATTTGAAATAACAAAAATTATTGAAAAATATGTATGATTATTATTTCAACCAACAACTTTCGTTTGCCAATTTTTCAAATGGCGAAGTTTTCAATCAAGTCAATAAAGCTGAGTAAGCTTATAAGTTCCTTTTCAATGCTCATTAGAGAGAGCATATTCAGCCTTTTTCGTCCCATGCAAATTCTCATTATATATTCTTTTCAACTTTGAAAAGTATCGCTCTCAGCTGCAGTTTGATGTCATCATTGAAAGATAGATGCGAAGTGCGATGTGTACATTTGTAAAGGACTGTGTGAAATATAGCTCATTCAAAAGCAGATTTTTTTTTAGCTCTCTGCAAGTTTTTTGAGTTTCGCTTTGTTCTAATTCCTTTTCCTAACTCTGAGCCTGGGGCTGGACAATAACTTTTTTAAGAGTTCTGAAAATTGGACTAATTCTGAAGGTAAGCAGTCTTCGAAATCACGCATGAACCTACATGTGGAAGAAAATTAGAAGCCCCGAGCCTAGTGCTCTTTATGGGTCTTCCCGGAAGACCCCTTTAGCCATCTGGCCACCAAAGGGACGTAACAGCTTGTGAAGCGGCCACCTGGGCATCCAGGACATACAGTCGAAGATGCCTCTCACTAAGTTGCCCTCACAAGGAGCTGGTGGAATTTCCTACTACGACCCGCTACCACTTTGGCGCCATCCCGGCAAAGCACACGGGTCTCCATGGTTAGGACCGCCGCAGACCGGGTGATCATCAAATACCTACCTAGGGTGCAACCCCCACTGGAAGGTTTCCTCAGAGCTGGCGTCCAATGCGTTCTTCGCGGCACTTTTTGCTAATCCGTACAAGCGTTCCTGGCCCTAAACCGGCACCGCTCGATGGCGTTGCTAGTAAATTGAGGGGGGAACGAAACGGTTGCTTCGGATTTACCCGACCCCTTCTTCGAAATCACTTGAATGTTCTTCCATTAACTTGACTGCTGCCCATCGGGTGGCGAAAATGCTGAGCTCAGTTAGGTTTGTAAGAAAGCCAAATTTCTCATGGATGTATTTATATGCACCTAACCAATGTTGTAGGGCTTAAGAAAGTTTGTCAATGGTTACCAGAAATACCTCAATCTTGAATTTTTTTCTCCAGGAGAATGCTGTTTTGTTGATGTCACTTTATCAAACTGACGCTTTCTTTTTTGTTTGATAGTATTGAAGATTGTTTACACTGTTTTTACCACGGACTTGTCCTTTACTTTGTCTTCATAGGAATAAAATTAAGAATGCTATTTTTTAACAAACTCAATGAAAGACTTCCTTTCTAAAATTGTTTCCCAAATTTCAAGTAAAATAGCGACTTCCAGTTGTTCAATTTCCTTTAGAAATCCTTCTTCTTCAAGTCGGCAGTCACGTGGCTGATTTTCATTCGTTGCTAATTCTTCTAGTGCTGCGATATTCTCATTGTATGAGCTATTAACAGACCTTACAGCATAATGTCAGGCTGACCATCTTGTGTCAGACAAGGCTTTGTTAGCATGTATCAATTTCATATGTTTTTGAAGTACCTGTCAACGATGAGTAGATGCAACAAGTCGGGTATAAAGATTTTGCAGAAGACAAAAAATCTGACCGCAGTAGGACAACCTGCTGATCTTTTCCCAACCAAATTAAAGGAATGAGCTGTGCACGTCACATAATGAGCTACAATGCACTTCTCACGAAGTTTCCTGGTTTCCGTTATACTTCCTACTCATTTGCAGCATAGCCGTATGACTGTCCAAGGCATTTTCAGGGATTCGTACAAACATAATGGCCTGCATCTTTATTATACACTATAATTCATAAAAAGTTTGGGGCCCCTTAAATTATTGGGGGCTTTAGCCCGTTCAGCACCCCCCCCCCTTTTAATCCGCCATAGGGGTCCACGCATCTGTGACGATGTGGTACGAGGAGGGGGGTGTTTAAGAAATGTGACGTCACATCAAAAACGCGAAACTTTAAATAAAAGTTCCACTTAAATATTTGATTGCTTACCATTTATTTAATTACGTTTTCAATGACTTCACGCGTGTTACGATATTACAGTGCAGACTTACCCTAAATACATATTTAAATGACAAAAAATAATTTGCAACATGCTAATTTTTATTGAGAAAATACGGCTTGGGTGAGGGGTGTCAAAGCTTTGTGACGTCATATCGTAAAAAATGGGGTGGGGTCTAAGTTTTTGTGACAAAGTATGACGCTAGGGGGAGGGTGGGGTAAAAATCGGCAACCTCGCGTGACGTCATTTATGGATGGCCCCTTCAGTCGTGAAGGGGTGACACCATGAGCTACCGCCCCGGGTGACACCAACCCTAGTGACGCCTCTGGGTATTATATACGAATATTTTCTTGCAAGGACTTGCAAATCATCAAAGCGTTCTTTTATTTTCTGTTACAATTCCATCCATGGCTAAAAACATTTCCCGTTGTACTTCTCGTTCTAAAGGTAGAGCCACGTCTTCTTAATTTTCCCCACTCTTATTTTTTCTCCTTCTAAATCAGCGTTCAGTTGATATCTCCAACTCTTCACAAATTGTTTGACTGATATAACAGCGTTTTGTATTAGCACATCTCTTTGTTTCGTACAATGGGTTTGCATTAATTAAAAAAATAACGGGTTCCAATAAATTGAGATAACATAGAAAAGAAAAAGATTGCATTTAATTGAGTGAAATTTAAGCATCTTATCTAATTTTACTAGTGACTTCTTCAGATGTCAATTTTTCCAAGACGCTTGAAATTTTAAAGTTTGTCTTTTTCGAAATTATTTATGCCTAGTGTGTTTATTAACAGAGAAATTTGAATATTTTATTGTTCTTGTCATAAATCTTAATAATTTTCCAGAAAATAGACGAATTCAAATTATTTACACATCACTTTAATTGGATAGACGTACAATTTTTTTAATGAATAACAGTATTTTAATGAAAAGCACACATTACTTCTGCTACTTTATTGTAATAAAAACAAAATAAATTTAAGTTTTAATAACGTTCCTTACAATAATTTTCTGAAAACTCAAACAGTAATATAAATTACCCATATTTTATATAAATTACTACTTGCAGGTTAAACATAATATTTGAAACACCATGAATTGTAGGTACTTGTTCGCCCATTATTCTGCGAATGTCGAAATTCTACGCAATACGCAAAAACCATCGTGGTGATATTAATAGCACATTATTGGGCCCAGCGTTGATGTGTTTTTTTGTGTAGTTTTCTTATTAAAGGGTCATCTGGTCGTACCGTATACCACTTAATTTTCCAAACAAATCGATACCTTTTTATAGAGATTTTAAATTGCTGAACGGTTTTGCGTTACTTATAAGATCCACACATCTACTATGTAATCAAACAAAATTTTGTGTGAATCCGTTAATTAGGACTAGAAATTATGAATATTTTTGTTTCACCTTGGTTTTCCCCCATTCAAATGAAAAAGGGTGGTTGTCGGAATAGGTTGCACTTTTCAAATGCCCACAAATGCCGCCCCTAAATGCGTGCCGCCCGGGGCGGACCACCCCCACCGCCCCCTCTAGCTACGCCACTGTTATGTTTAGAATATTAGTCACATGTGTGAAGAACTTCTCTTTGCTATCTGTCATATATTTACTATTTTAAATTTCAACTTATTGTATTTATATATTCTTGTTTGGTCTAATTATTTATTATTTCGCACCATACCAAGAACTTCAACGGCTCCGACTCTGATCTGGTGTTACCAAGGTTTCAATGGCAGCTCAAACTAAAGCATAATTCTCGCCAGAACTTGTGTCCAGCTGTCAAACAAAAATCCGTTTTCACTAAAGAATGGGACTTTTGGCTAGTTGTTTGAAACCAAGGATCAGAAACATTATTGCTTAATATTCAGCAAACGTGTTACCTCTCGAAAGGGTATCAACTTCGGCATCTCTATGAAAGAAAACATATTTCACCACATTCAATGTTTTTTGGAAAGTTAGGCCCTGACAAATTTGAGTACAAGTAACATGGTTTAGATCAGTGGTTCTCAACCTGTGGTCCGCGGAGATGTCCTTGGTGGTCCGCGAGCAAAGGATGAAATTTTAATTTTAAAAAAATTAAAAATACGAAAAGGTAGAAATGTTCTAACTTTTTAAATATATTGATTAATTATAATCACTCGATGATGATAGCATAGCGCCGGAGAAAATATGTTTGGATACTATGTTTACTTTTAGCAATACTGGAAATCACATGATGTCACACTAGATTATAGAAGACTATAACCGAGTTGTTATATTGACATTCAAAAATAGCCTTAAATTAATATTACAATTATTAAATAAATTATATTGATTGAACACATGGATAAATTTCTAATAAAGAAAACATCCGAAAATAAGGTCAACAATGATTCCTCAGACTCATCCTTACAATCTATGTGGGAATTAAATGCAGATCCGAAGAAAAAAAACGAATTACCAAAAAGACGGTATGACAAAGAATATTCGCGCTTTGGGTCTACGTATATGCGTCATTGTAAATGATCAACCCAGACCAAAGTGTGTAATTTGCTTGCAAATTCTTGCAAATGAAGCGATGAAACCAGCAAAAGTCCAAAGACATCTTAAAACTAATCTTAATATCTGCTCGGAGAAACCATTGGAATATTTTCTGGTAAAAAAGTATTCCCTTGATAGTCAGAATTCCTGCATACGACAAGCAACCAAAGTCAATGAAAACGCTTTAAGAGCATCACTTTTGGTGGATATACGAGTTGCATTGGCCAAAAAGCCTGGCTATCTATGTGTGTGTGGAGGGGTTTTATAACAGACTATTTGAATTACGTGATACTGTGAGAGAGTTTCCTGGAGAAGAAAAAATCAAAGCTTATTGATCATTTCAACAATAGCTTATGGGTTGCTGTTTTGGCTTACTTGGCTGACATTTTTGAAGAACTGAATAAACTTAATTCAACTCTGCAAAGGAAAACAGAAACATTTAATTACCCTCAGTGACAAAGTGTCTGCTTTTACGAAAAAGCTTAATCTTTGAAAAACAAGATTAGTTCAGGATAAATTTGACATGTTTGAACAATTGTACAAATTAACCGATAAACCAGAAAATTCTTTTTAAAAAAACAGCTGTTGATAAATTTGATTTCTGACCATATTCAATCACCACAGGATCAATGTAATTTCTATTTTGGTGATTTGAACATTCAGAGTTATTCGTGTGTTTCTAGTAAGTTACTTGTACACATTGACACATTAAATTTACCAACATCAAATTTAAACCAATACATTGAACTGAACAGCGATACTACTTTGAATATGTTTCATCAGAAAGTGACCTTGATGAAATTTTGGATACAAGCTTTACATGAGTAGTCTACTCAGAACTGTCTCAGAAAACTTTTGAAATACTTTTACCCTGTGCAACATCATATCTTTGTGAATTTGTGGATTTTCTGCATTGGTTACAATCAAAACAAAACATCGCTCCCGTCTTGGTGTTGAAGATGAACTACGATGGATTCTTTCAAGTATTACACCTCGTTTGTATGTTCTGTGCTCAAATGTGCAAGCTCAAAGCTCGCACTAAATAAACTAATATAGCAGTCTTGCTAATACTAACTACGGTTAATTAATGACTTTAATTTATTTTTACAATTGTGGCGAGAAAGATGAGAATCTATGTTTGGCAAGTTTGTCTAGGGGTGTAATGTTCAAATATCACCCTCCCGCTCACAGCATATAACTTTAGTGATCTCTCGCACTTGATAATCAACAGACTAAAGGGGTGTAAAATGTAACAATAAATTTATTTATACAATTTATACAATAGTGGAAACTGGTTCCAAATGATAATAGTGATACAACAAATTAACTGTCCCTTCTTTGGCCTAGCTTTATCATCATTAGAGCTATGCCTTGTAACCTTATGTTTATGGTATTGGTATTTAAATGCAATGGGGTCGTCGCGCCCCGCTCCGTGTGGCGGTTGGTTCTGCACGCTCCCCTGGTCAGTGTGTGCGATGAAGCGTTCAGCTTGGTAGTGCTGCCCTACACAAGGCTCCGTCCGTGCTGGAGTGTGTAGTTGGTTCTGCATGTTCCCTCCATTTGAATCGTTCGGTTTCTGGGGCTCGGTAGGCTGCCTCACCTATGGCCCAGGTGACTTCGGTGATCACGTAAGTGTGAATAACCGGTTTCTGTACGTGTAGTGCGTGTACACGTACAGGCTTCGACATACGCAGTGTGCGTTTGTCGGCGTCAGTTTTACATTAGACGTAATGACTGGTAACTGCTGAGTTGTCCTCCTCAGGGTCCTGTCGATAGGTGCAGGGATGAGATAGGGTGTCAGATCCAAGTCGCTTGGGTACAGCGGTGGGTCCAGCTCTTGGTCCTGAGTATTAACGACACTTCTGTCCCGGTACTGGCGGGTGCCCAGAAGCCAGACTAAAAATAGAAAAACATACATGGGTAGTTTCTCCACTTTGTCTGTTTTAATCCACCCTTCTGGCTGCCGAGCCTTCAGAGCAGGGTGCCAAAAGGGATCAAAATACATTCATATAAACAAATTATTGGCTAATACATTACATAACACGAGACTGAAATTAAGATCTCATGTCTACCACCACGGGTGCAGATCTATCTGATGACACCTCGTAAGTGGATTGAGGTACACAATATAATAATGTTATTTATTACACGCCAATATAACTTGGTCCATCTATCTGATGGAACGCGTGTAATCATATTTAGTTAAGAAATAAATGTGGGACATTCAAATATCGCACGTGGCCCCGTGCGGCGATCATGAGGTTAACATATTCCGCTAATTTCAACATGGCATTAAAGTATACAATGATTGACATTTAGATAATTGCATGAAATATATACATAAATACGAGGGAACAAAGCTAGAGTTCAACTTACATGGATTCTGGTCAGCAAGAATAATGTCGGCTCTTCCACTACAAGGATGGATGCCGATATAGTGGTATGAATTATGGTCACACAGGCACTACGCTCAGCTGACGTCTTGGGCGGAAAAGATACTGATTTCTGGGTTACGTTGGCCTTTATACCCAATGGGTAATATATTCACCCCTTTCCTGACTGGCTTTTAATTGTCGATGCGCGGTCATGCAACCGTGACCTGTCACATGATCCCGGTGCATACCTAATCAGTTCAGATCGTCGCATTGTTGATGGTTTGGGATCAGACAATAGTGAGATCCCCTTTGTTCTACCCAGTTCCCGTGCGCAGATGGCTTTATCTCCATAAATTTCGTCACAACAGTAAGCAATGAGAATTGAATAGTGCTATAAGTATAAGACTAGTATAAGTAACATTTGTTGGTTACAAATGAAGCCATTACAATATGTTTCCATTCAATATTGTTTTTTTTTGCAGTACGGAAATCGTAGCATATTAGTATAGTTTTACTAACACTCTAGAGCAGTGGTTCCCAAAGTGGTCCCTAAGAACAGCCGGAGGTCCCCGGTACCATTCAGGGGGTCCTTGAAATTTAAAATTTATTTGGGGGTTCACGCAAGGTTTAATATAAAATAATAAAATTTTGATCTATTTTTATTTTTATGGAAAATAAAATAAAAAAAACAAATAAAAAAAAATATAATAGTAACTCAATGCTTTTCTACTAATTAAATAGCCTACCATCTTATGTGCTATCAGTCATGGAATGCTATTTTGTTTTACCTCAAAAATAAAACTATGGTAATTTCCACAGCTATAGCCAATCACAATACCTGATTTATTGAAAGGTCAAGTTTGATGTTAAGAAGTGTGGAATTCCTATAAGTACATCAAAAAAATTCAATTATTTAACGTGGATCGAGGCTTGCAAGGTTCGGTAATTTTCAATATGCCGGGAAGTTATATTTATCTAAATTGTATCCTATAATCAAATATTTTTTTCAAAATGGCTTTACTGCAGCATTCAATTTAAAAAGTTAATAATTATTAACAGTGGTTTGTTACAAAAGATAAGAGAATGAGTGAGCCGAAGAAAAAATGCCGACAATACAGTGTTTTTGAACATTTGAATTATGGCTAAATGTTTGGAAACAGATACGAAAGGTGAAACGTTATTTATTGCATTAAAAAGTTTTTTTTGAAGTTAAAGCTATACCCTTGACTTTCTGCCATACTTTAAACACGCTGTACCGAATGTATTTTCAGTACATTGTGTAATTCATCAACATTATCTATTTGCAAAAAATCTTATTCAAATTTTGCATTTATCACAAGATTATGTCTTTATAGTAGTTAATAAAATCAAAAGGATTGCCTTCAAAGAGATTATTTCCTCAATATTGTTTGTAAAATGAAGAAGACTGTCATCGTTTACTTATTCACACAGAAGTACATTGGTTATCAAGTGCATATTTAAATCGATTTTATGCACTCTTTGATTCAGTGTTTGAATTCTTGTGAAGTAAAGACAAAGATTTTTTACTCAATCAACTAAAATGAATTATATACTTTTCCAAATTTAACGAGACTAATTTGAACTAAAAGGTGACCAATAAAATTAAATCAAAACTAAAAGCGTAATATCTGCGTTTGTTGCAAACCTTTTTGTGTACAAACAAAACTTGGGAAGAGGAGAATGTTCTCAGTTTCCAAATTTTTCGAAATTGCAAAATAAAGATGAAGATTTGCTTGCTTACTGTCAACACTTAAGATCTTAACCAAAGATTTTAGGACACTCTTCATTTGGATATTCCCGACTGTTGAACCCTTTTGGGTGGATAAACTTAGAACCCAAACAAAGATGAATCTATACTAATACAGAAGTAGCTTAAAGAAATATCCACAAATTAGGAACTTAAACCAATTTTTGAACAAGGATACCACAAATTCTTGTTATAAAGAACACTTCCAAATTTTATATCCTGCTTTATGAGTTTGTTGTACAGAAGTTGTTGACTGTTTTTCCCATCTTCCTATTTGATAGAAACAAGGTTTAAGTGCCGTTATGAATCTCATCACACACAAAATAGAAATCGGCTAGAAATTAGTGCTCGTTGGGATTTTTGTTGCTACTCACAAACATTGAGTCGGACATTAATACTCTCATAAAATCCAATCACGTTCTTTCAGGTCATTAGTTGTTTTAAATTTTATTTTAAACAAAATTTATAATTTCAATAAATGCTTCTTCATCAAAACGTTGCTTTTTCGGATTTGTAATATTTTTACTATGCATTTATGTGTTATTTTTCACTTGGGGGTCCGTGGACAAGTTTTGACTATAAAAAGGGGTCCAAAGGGCAAACATTTTTGGGAACCACTGCTCTAGAGTAACTCTGGTAATTAGTTATATACAAAGTATAATCCTTATATAATAAAAGGCAACGTTCTGTCCGTTCTGTCCCGTCATCTATAGCGATTGGTCCCTCAAACACATATGACTCCTACAGCCAATCACTAGCTGAGAAAAATTTACATATTACGCGGAGGTTCAAAACGAGTTATTTTTGGTGCAGTTTTTTTGTCATATTAAATTCAGTATGTTGTTCCCATCTTGAAGTGATGCCTGCCGCTTATTCCAATGACAATTCTGTTAAATACGCTTTCCTTGATGGTCCTGGGGGTAGTGGCAAGAATTTTAAGTGTTGTTTGTTTTTTGTTGCTGTTATTGTTGTTGTTTTGTGTGGTTGTGTTATTGTTGTTGTGTTTTGTTGTTTTTGTTTGTTTTGTTGTTCTTGCTGTTGTTGTTTTGTTGTTGTTGTTTTGTTGTTGTTGTTATTGTTGTTGTTTTGTTGTTGTTGCTTTGTTGTTGTTGTTGTTGTTGTTGTTGTTTTGTTGTTGTTGTTGTTGTTGCTGTTGTTGTTTTGTTGTGGTTTTGCTGCTGTTGTTGTTTTTTTGTGTTGTTGTTGTTGTTTTGTTATTGTTTGCTGTTGTTGTTTTTGTTGTTGTTGTTGCTGTTGTTGATGCTGTTGTTGCTGTTGTTGTTTGTTTTGTGTTGTTTTTGCTGTTGTTGTTGTTGTTGTTGTTGTCCACATCCCTTGCCCTGCGACGACAATGTCCTGCAAACGCTTCAGCATAACAACTACCAAAACATAGCGTCCATGAACTTCACAGGTCACCCTACACTTATTCCCGTCCTTGGGCGGGCTTTGTTACTAGTTATATATAAATTTCGAGCACGGCAGTAGCACAATAATCAGTAGTGGTTCACGTCTAAGATACACATTTATCAAATGGTCCTTGAATCTCAAAAGTTTGAAAACCACTGGTTTAGATACACAAAGAAATGTCTTCACGAGAAAATTAGCTGAAAATGAATCTGCCACTTGTACAAATGACAAAATAGTGGATAAGATGGCAGAACAAGGAAAAACATGTTCAGAAGGCAACTTCATTAAAGAGTGTGTGATGGAAGCCGCAACACCTTTTTCCCCCAAGAAAGCTGATTTGTTTGACAATTTCAGCCTTTTGGCAAGTTGAGTTGTGCAGAAAACTGAAGAATTTGGGGAGGAAATAGTGATAAAGTTAAGCGACAAAGCTAAAAACTTGGTGTGGATTGAGTTTTGACTTCATTTGTGGTGTCAAAATGTAATTTGAGATTAGGAAGGCATTGTATGTCAACCTTAGAATTCCGAAGGAAAAAAAAATCTTGATTTGAAGCAGTATTTTTTAAACTTTACTTCAGATTGCATTCTTTCATCAAGAGTTTTACATTATTACATTAAGGATAACACAATTGAACTTCAGTTGAATCTCGTGGGTTTGCAAGCAAATGAATTTTTAAAAGAGAAGCCAAGAGAATGACACACTGTTGTATTTAATTAATTATTCAAAAAGGTAAATTGCCATGGGACTGACATTTGTGTTGGAAAATGTATGTCTGTGAGCAAGGATATATTTAAAACCAAACTATGTGAAGTCAAAACATCGAACGAGATTGAATGATGAATATTTGAAATGAATTCTCTGACATCTGCAATTCCAAACCAAACATCAGTTTCACAAATCTCACTTGCGAATTTCTTTTCTGTTTGTTTGTTGTTTTCTTATGTGTGCACTCTAGATCTGATGTAACAAGCATATTCCGAAAGTCGTCGTATTCGAGAACTTTTTTAGTAATTAAATTTTTTTGGTTGTCTTTGTATTTTCGTGCAATAACATGTTTAATATGCAGACACACTATATTTATTCAGGAGGACACATTCAAATCAGAAAGTAGTTTTCTATCATCTTCCACGCATTCATTGTATAGATTTATAAGAACTTTACATTAAAATTATGGACCAAGTCAAATGTAATTACCATCACCAAATTGCAGTTTCACACGAAACTATTATAGAAGCAGTTATCTCACATTATACAACATCACCTCAATCCATCACTAACTTGACCTCATTCCATCCAACATCCATCATCACAGATCTGTCACATCACCAACAAGACATCAGCCATCTTTAACATCCCAACCCCCAAGCTGACCGTTCCACGATTCACCAGCTTTCAAGAAGACTTCCTTCTGGCGCACTGAATATTCAGTCACAAACACAAGCCCATGGGCTTCCAGGCTCGCTACATTACTTCCTCACAGTTTGCCCTAAAAGGGATCTTGTTACCGAGACTGAATTGGGCAATGTTAAATCAGAACAAACAGTAATCACTGGCCCCTATGTGGATTGTGAAGTGGAGGAGGGGGGCACGAGTGAGTTGGGGGGGGGCTAGGTAGAGGAGGTGAGGCTAGAGTGGGAAAGGGATGGGTAGGAACAAGATATAGTTGAGTTGGCTAGAGTGGGGGGGTAGAGAAAGGGGGCAAGAGTTTGGCGGGGGGCGGGGGAGGGGCGCAAAATAAGGAGCACGG
Source organism: Ampullaceana balthica (assembly GCA_944989445.1). Classification (NCBI taxonomy): domain Eukaryota; kingdom Metazoa; phylum Mollusca; class Gastropoda; family Lymnaeidae; genus Ampullaceana; species Ampullaceana balthica. Next base: position 197,700 of record CALYLW010000796.1, on the reverse strand, counting down.
TGGATAAAAGGAGACGAAAAATATATTTTTATTTTTAAAAATAACATCGTCTCAAAATCACTCTTATGATTCTTTCATTTATGAATATTAATATTCATTTCTCGTTTCTCCTGTGATCTTTAAGAATATCGTTAATAGAATTAGAAGTAATCAATTCATGAAACCTTTTTCCCGAGCTCCGAATAACGAAATGGCTAGCGGAGTTTCATGTAGGGAGACAGTCCGCAGTGATTTAAGTCTCTGGGGTGGACTCGTGTTCTGCCAGCTAATATCTGCTCAGAGTTGGGTGTTGTTTGAGGAATAGAGAGAATAACACAATAGGACAAGCGGTACCGACCGGCGGCTTTTCTTAATTATCTCATTGTGTTAGTTTAGTTATGAAAGTAATTTGTTTGTAATTGAAACGTCTAAGTCTCGTGCTAATGTCATAAATGTCACTGTACTGCTAAATGCCGAGTTTAGTCATTTTTTGATGAAAATCTAAAAGATTCGTGGCGAGACAGTGGCTTCTAGGATCAAACTAAAAATAAAAATAGATTCATTAAGGTTAAATATTTTTTAATAATCCATTTATGTAAAGTAATTTAAATAATCCTCGACTCCATCCATGAATACTGTTAAAGATAAAACTCAAGTTTTCTATGACATGACACGGCCATCGGTGTAAGACGGAACTCGTCTTCCTCGCCAGTTGATGGTGTGGCCATTAGGGTAAGTGTCTCTGTCTCACGAGCCCCAAAGTATTCTCGACCATAGAGTGAAAGGTCAGGTCATGGGCAATTATACTTTCTATTTGGGTTTGAGAACCTTATCAGCTGACTCCACAAGTAGCCACATTGGTGGTCAATGAGGAAATAATCGGGTATCTGACGAAAGAATTACACATATTTTGAGACGTTGCTTCTAGGATTTAAAGTACGATTTAATTGTGCTTTTTTATCAGTCATACAGAAGAAGACAAACGAATCACACTTTAACGTGCAAACCATTTTCATGCTTTAAAACTCATTCAAAATAGAAATAAAAACTTATTTTTTTAAAGTAAAAAAAAATAAAATGATATATGAATCTTAGCGCTGTAATATAAAACCTTCTGCTCCGTAATTTCATACTTTCAGCTTGGCTTGTCTTCATGAGGCTTAAGAAAACCAACTAAATCGGTTCCCGGGTATTGACGTCTTTAGATACATGCCAAGACATGAATCTTCTTCATTACTTCACAGAGAACGCTGGAAAGAAGGGAGGGAATCTGTTATTATCGGCCGGCACATTTGGAGTTTCTACATAATTTAGAAGATAAAATGAAATCCTCTAGGACAGACCTCAGCTAATGGTATGCTGCGGCACACTGGTATGCAGCGGCACATGGTGTGCCGCGAGATCTGGTACCATGTGAGCCGCGCAAAATGCCTTTAGGTAATAGGAAATCAAGTCTCTATAAAAAAAATTGCGGAAGTGCTTAAGAAAGAAATAAATTTGTCAAAAATCAAACTGTGAAACGGAGATTACAAAAGTGAGTTCAATAGAAACATTTTGTCTCTTACATCTATTACCCTAAACAAATACAGAAACATTTTTAAATCCCTTATATTAACTTCAACGTCTTGTCGTTCTGTCTGTCGTGTTCCCACCCGCGGAAAAACAAAAGTAAAAAAAAACCCCGGAAAAACAAAGTTTTTTACAATCAATCCCTTATCTATGAGACATAACTAAAAGTATTGATTATGTTCAATATAATACGCACCGCGCGACAGACTAGAATAAACATTTACATGTGTAGCCGAGTGGTGGCTAAGCTATTACAACAATAAAGTCCAAATCAATAATTGCTAAGGATATCAAACAGGTTTATTAACTCAAGACACAGAATACATAGTTGTTAAGGCACTTCCCTCTCTCTGTCTACGATATCTCTACACTCTCCCTCTCTCAAAGACAAGTCGCTTTCCTGACCCCTGTGGCATCGAGGGCTGGAGTGAGCCCCCAGTGACCCGTGGAGGTCAACTACACATGCTACATAGAGATAAACTAAAAATTTATTAATTTAATTACGGTACATTCGATCGATCTGAGATTTTGATGCAATGCATTGCAACACAAGTCTATTTGCAAAATTTCAGCTCGATAGGATCACGGGAAGTGGGTCATTACTGACATTCTGAGCTATGGGAACCACAGGCGAGGATCATTTTTTTATATTTTAAAATCTTTAATTCTATATTTAAGCTGAAAAGGGCTGTTTGTATATAAAAAAAACTTATTTTGATAAAGTGCGGAGATTTAGTATATGTGACATTCGTTGAAATAAACTAAGTCAAAATTTCACAGGGCAGTGAATGCTAAATATTTTCAATACTGGAGAGGTTAGTTCTAAAATGTTGTGATAGAACCACTGAAATGGCCAGGTAGTGACGTAAACCAACCAAATTTGATGGGATTGGGGTAAGGGAATGGTGCCCTAAGAGCTTGAAAGGTCGAAGGGATGTAACTCGTAGTCCCGGGATAGCCTGCCATTTCCACGTCACCAGGTCGGGATGATTGTCTTATACCTCAGATACCATCGCCAGCACAGAGTTCTCTCCCCTCTCAAGACCTTGCTTTTTTACCCCCCATCCTATAATCGAGTTCGCGCCCATCTCTGGACATCGATTGCCTTATAACTCAGGTTCCATCGCGAGAACTTGTTTGCTTCCCTTCTATGTAGCCTCCTCTCATCCCATCTTTATGTAGCCTCCTCCCATCCCATCTTTATGTAGCCTCCTCTCATCCCATCTTTATGTAGCCTCCTCTCATCCCATCTTTATGTAGCCTCCTCTCATCCCATCTTTATGTAGCCTCCTCTCATCCCATCTTTATGTAGCCTCCTCTCATCCCATCTCTATGTAGCCTCCTCTCATCCCATCTTTATGTAGCCTCCTCTCATCCCATCTTTATGTAGCCTCCTCTCATCCCATCTCTATGTAGCGTCCTCTCATCCCATTTCTATGTAGCCTCCTCTCATCCCATCTCTATGTAGCCTCCTCCCATCTCATCTCTATGTAGCCTCCTCCCATCCCATCTCTATATAGCCTCCCCCATCCCATCTCTATGTAGCCTCCCCCATCCCATCTCTATGTAGCCTCCTCCCATCCCATCTCTATGTAGCCTCCTCCCACCCAATCTGTATGTAGCCTCCTCCCATCCCACCTCTATGTAGCCTCCTCCCACCCCATCTGTATGTAGCCTCCTCCCATCCCACCTCTATGTAACCTCCTCCCATCCCATCTCTATGTAACCTCCTCCCATCCCATCCTACCATCGAGTTCATTACCATCCATCACGAGAACACGATTGTTTTTATATTTTGTAATTTTTTTTTAGTAAATAGCTCAACAATTAATTTCATTTTCATTATACACTTTTTATTGAGTTTTACAAGCCAAATTTTACTTTAAAAATATATATTCTATTCCCTTAAACATACAAATAAATTTTTCTGTCTCAATGGAAACTCAGATAGACGGTTACGTTCTGTTAAGTATGGGAAACCAGGGGAGGGGATAGAGGAGGGGGGGCATCGATGATGAGTTACACTTATAACTTATAACATATTGTTATTGGGCTAGTTGATATGGAATATGTTTTCCTCGATATAACAGAGGCTATTTAAAATATTAACAATGTAAACTTGATCCCACACCATTAACTATTTTGTGATTTGTGGGCTACCTATCACCATCTATTATCTTGGGAATATAGCTAAATGATGGCAATTAAATAACTCGCTCATGTTATGTTTTCATTTCTCTCACGGAAATTCGTCTAAAGTTACATTTTCCTTTGTTTGTTTGTTGAAGGTAAATATCTTCATAATTTTTTTCTCTCTCCCAACCCCCACCCCCAAACAAAATGCATCTAAAGGGATGTTGGATTCAGGCCTTTGGTATGATTGATTATGTGAAAAGATTATAATTAAAAAATTATTTATTGACCGTCAGCTGATGGTTTTGATTTTATAAGGCGCCGACATTAGACTTTATAGGGAATCAAGTTATGCTTCTTTGTGGAGCTTCAGAATTACGAATTGTGATGTGGCTTCTGAATTGTTCTTTTTAAATAGGAAGTCAGTCTGGAGCTTTTGGTGTGGTTTCAGCTTGAAAAGTTTTATTAAGATACTAGCGTATAACCCGTCTAAAATGACGGAGGTTTTCAAAATAAATACACATCAGATTAAATTTTTTAAAACCCGTAAAAAAACAAGTTTTTGACTATAACTCCTTTATGTACGAGACATAACTAAAAGAATGTTCATTATAATACGCAGCGCAAGACCATCCAAAAATACAAAATTGCAGTTGTGTCGTAAAACATGTTTAATATAATGCGCACCGATCAGGAATATGTTTATAAAAAGTTTTGTCAATAAAATACGCACCTTATTGCGCGACAGAAAGGTTGTTCAATATAATACGCACCGGTACACTCTATCTCAAAAATACCATGATACATAGAAATAAATAAAATAATCTAAAAATTCAATAATTTAATTACAGTACATGCGATCGATCTGAAATTTTGATACATCGTTTTTATCATCGATACAAAACTGCCTGCGAAATTTCAGCTCGCTAGCTTACGAGGAAGTGGGTTAAAAATCGATCCACAGTTTTGGCGACAAGCCAGGTGAGGTGCGCGCAAGCAACCAGACACCACGATTTAATATAAAGGTTATAAAAATAACGTAATACAGAACTTTTATTTATTTTTATTTGATTCATTTATTATCATATTGAACAATTTTATGCGGAACGTTCGAAAAGAGTTTATATTTGGTGCAGTAATTTTTGGTGCGCACTATTGAACAATTCAGCATTACATCCAAGAAGCATTACATCCATTACGGGAATTATGTATGTTGATGATCAGTTTCTGGCTGTCTTAAAGGGAGGTCTTGTCTAGTGTTGTTTTGTGAGACATGTCGTGTCTAGAGATATTTTGTGAAACAGTTCATGTCTAGAGACATTTTGTGAGACAGTTCGAGTCTAGTGTCATTTTGTGAGACAGGTCGAGCCAAGTGGCATTTTGTGAGACAGGTCGAGCCAAGTGGCATTTTTGTTAAAGAGGTCGTGTCTAGAGTCAATTAGTGAGACATGTCGTATCTAGAGTCATTTTGTGAGACATGTCGAGCCAAGTGGCATTTTGTGAAACAGGTCGTGTCTAGAGTCATTTTGTGAGACATTTCGTGTCTAGAGTCATTTTGAAAGACAGGTCGAGCCGAGTGGCATTTTGTGAGACAGCTCGGGATTAAATCAACTGCATTGTGCGGCACGCACCCTGTGTGTCCTAAAACACACTTTTATTACTACTCATAAAATAGAACACGTTCTGTTACAGAATTTCCAATTTCATACGTTCAGAAAATATCTGGCTCTAAGCCATCACGTGATCAACTGGCACATCACATCTGACTGGGTCACGATGACCCCAACAATTTGCCACATTATTATATCCGGTCATTTATTTAGTAGGTTGACAATGGATCCAAATTTTTTTTTCTATAAAGAAACATTTTCCAGACAAAGAATTGAAGCAAGACCAAAGATCGATTTTCCTTGGCCATTCTTTAGCTTGATTACGTGATGGAACTTCTTCTCAGGGATCCCTCACCTTTTGTGAGAATGGCTGCAAAGCGATTTGACGTTAAATTTAACACAACTAGACATGCTTAAACGATAAAATAACATAACTCAAAGTGAAACACACCTAATAGCTTGGTCTAGCTCAACGGTGGCTAAACGGTGGCTGGTGAGCCGCATGCGGCTCTTCTGTTCTCACATTGCGGCTCGCGAAAAATTTATGAAATTAAAACTTTTCGTTTCAAATATACATAATAACAAAAATAAAAGAAAGTTTTAAAAAATCTTGACTAACACAAATGTTTGAAAATAATGTGGATGTCATTTAAATTTTAAAAGTTTAGTGAGCGATTGGTTTGTGAATGATTGAAGGGAACGAAAATACAAATGAGAAAATAGAACTTTTCCGCAAGAATAGGAAGTGGACTTTCCAAAAATCGATGTAGACGGTGAGCAAATTTGACTCATATGCCAAGCGAAGTTAGCAAATCACAAAACTAGCAATATAAAGCGACACAAAGAAAACGTCATGAAGATTTTCCTTCGCCATATCCACTGCAATCTGAAATAAGAAGAAAAAGCAAGCCTGCTTAGTTAAAGTCGTGAATGTGTCGGCACAGACACTACTTTCTGTTTACAGCAAAGAAGGCTTCACTTCAACTGAGGCAAGTTATTGCATCGCTTGGAATAGTTTTCTTGTTAAACGGCCGTATACTGATGGGGACTTTAAGATGAAGAATATCGAGGATTACTTTCAATATTAGATCCAAATAATTCCAGACTTCGTCGACTGATAACACACAATCCTTCAATGCGGCTCTCAACACATTTTTTATTTTTAAAATGGCTCTCAGTTGCTACAGGTCTGGCCACCCCTGGTCTAGCTGAACAATCTCTCTGTTTACAGCAAACATTTCTAAACTAGTCATTAGGAGCAACAAATGGGGAAAAAACACGGTTGTTGGTAAAAATATACAGCGCCCTAATAACATAAGATCAACATTTTTTTAGACTTATAACACAATAAAGCTCAACACATTTTTGTAAAATGTATTTATTTATTTTTTGTTTATTTGTGTATAAGAGTAGAAACTCTTTTAGTTTGCAGATTGTACACGCCTTCGAGTGTTTCCATACATTTTATGTGCGATCAGTTTTATGTGTGTAAGTCTTTCGTCACCAAAGAGCTATCACTTACAGACAAGTTACTCTATCGTAATGAAATACATTAACGTATGTTATTTCTTCTCTTTACTTTTCCTTTTATACTTCTTGTTACATACCTCTTATTTCCCGTGTTACTTTTCTTGTACCTATTCTATAACTCTCGAATGGATGTTGAAAGGTAAAAAACTTGTCTAGTATTTGGCCAGTTAATAAATCTTGGTTTCCATATATTAATAAAACACGAATGATAATTTATGAGTTGCTCAGCGCTTTTGCAAGAGAACATTTGACTTATCAACGGGACATAAAAACAACTTTTGCAAAGTGTAAACAAAAAAAATATTTAGATGTTGTCAAGTCTTTAAAAAATTCTGCAAAATAAAATTACGTCTTATGAATGTCTGCTTTCTTCTATAGTGCAAACACTATCATTGATTGACTAGCATTCTCAGCATGACAGAATCTATTTGTGCAAATATACACATTTTGTCCTAACCATTTTTATCAAAGTCTATGAATATACTGTTTCCCGTCTATTATCATATCCTGACACTATGCGGTTGTTGGATATTTGACCTTTCACAAATGTTGTCGAGATGTATAATACAAACACAGAAACTATTCTAAATGCTTAAATTATAGGATAGAGCTGAAACGCAGATTATTTTCTGCTTGATTACGATTGTATTTCTTAAAAGTTCAACCGATTCAGGTTAATTCTAACGTAAACACCAGCTGGAAAAAAACGTTACGGAGAGGCCGTACGGCCATTTCACTTCAATTTTCCAGTTAATGACAGGCCAACATTGCTCGTAAAAGCCAGGGCTGGAATAACCTTTACGTGGACAGGGAGGTAAATAACACGGACAGGAGAGCAATGGGTTGATAGATTCTATGATAAAACAGAACATCAGAGCATGGAAAGAATATACATTTATGAAAACAGAACTATGAAAGAACAAGAGCGTAACAAACAGATCAAACATCTTGAAAATTAGTTAATGTAAAAAATATTTTTGTTCACGTTAATAATAATAATAATAATAATAATAATAACCCCCTTTCAGTACAATGCCCCGGGGGCCTTGCCAGCACCGAGGCTCGAACCCGTGTTATCAGTCCAGCGCGCTACCGCTCGAAAGGGGCGTGGTGGTCTAGTAGTAGCGTGCTGGACTATCGAACCGAAGCAAAATGGAGTCACGGGATCGAGCCTCGTTACTGGCTAGGCCCCCGGGGCATTGTGCTAGCCACACAATACCTTGCTCGTTAGTGGTGGCTCAATGAAACTTGTGAATGCTACTTCACTTGCCCCATAGGCCGTCAGGGTCTGCAAAGGGGTTATTAATATTATTTGTTCACGTTAAAACAATGATAACAATCGGGGGTATATTGTAAAAGTTGGGGCAGTCATACTGATCGGACCAAATTGATCCCGTCCGGGACATTGATAACACTGGAGTAAAGATAATAACTTTGGTGGACAGTGGTAACAATGGGGGGCATTGGTCACAATGGGGCATTGGTACATGGGGACATTGGTCACAAGGGGGACATGGTCAAAAAATGGGGGGCATTCGGTCAAATGGGGACATGGTACAATGGGGACATTGGTCACAATGGGGGGATTGGTCACAATGGGGCATTTGGTCACAATGGGGACATTGGTCACAATGGGGACATTGAGTCACAATGGGGACATGAGGTCAAATGGGGGGCATTGGTCACAATGGGGGACATGGTCACAATTGGGGACATTGGTCACAATGGGGGGCATGGTGACAATGGAAGGCAGTGATCACAGTGGGGGCATTGCTCACAATGGGGACATTGTCACAATGGGGAATTGGTCACAATGGGGGGCATTGGTGACAATGGAAGGCAGTGATCACAGTGGGGACATTGCTCACAATGGGGGACATTGTCACAATGCGGGGCGTTGGGTCACAATGGTGACATTGGTCCAATGGGGACATGGTCACAATGGGGGGCATTGGTCACCAAATGGGGACCATTGGTCACGATGGGGGACATTGGTCACAAGCGGGGACATTGGTCACAATGATGGCGGCATTGGTCACAATGGGGAATTGGTCACATGGGGAATTGGTCACAATGGGGAATGGTCACAATGGGGGGTTGGTCACAATGGGTGGGCATTGGTCACAATGGGACAATGGTCACAATGGCGGACATGCGTCACAATGGGACAATGGTCACAATGGGGGACATGGTACATAATGGGGACAATGTTCACAATGGGGGCATTGGTCCCACTGGGGGCATTGGTCACAATGGGGGACATTGCGTCACAATGGGGACATTGGTCACACTGGGCATTGGTCACAATGCGGTAATGGTCACAATGGGGGACATTGGTCATAATGGGGGAATTGGTCACAATGGGGAATTGGTCAAAATGGGGGCATTGCCACAAGGGGACATTGCTCACAATGGGGACATTGGTCACAATGGGGTACATTGGTCACATAGGGGCATTGCTCACAATGGGGACATTGCTCACAATGGGGACATTCGGTCACAACGGGGGGGCACTGGTCACAATGAAAGGCAGTTATCACAATGGGGAAGTTAGTTATCGCACGGGTGCAGTGATCACATTAAGGGATCATCACTTACGGAAAAAAGGGGGGGGGTAATCACATTTGGATAGAAAAATTAAAGTAAGAGTTGTACTTATTTTTAACCGCAATATGTCGACGTTAGTGTGTCTGGTATAGGTCAACGTTATTAGTTTGAGTTTGGAAAAGTTCTCGTAAGGTCAAAGTTAACAGACTGTTATATGTAGTGATGGAGTGGCTTCTTTGGCAACATAAAGAGAAAGATCTTGTTGTTGCCTGTCTGACCTTCAAGACCAGTTGCCTGTCTGATCTTCTAGACCAGTTGCCTGTCTGACCTTCTAGACCAGTTGCCTGTCTGACCTTCTAGACCATTTGCCTGTCTGACCTACTAGACCATTTGCCTGTCTGACCTTCTAGACCATTTGCCTGTCTGACCTTCTAGACCAGTTGCCTGTCTGACCGTCTAGACGAGTTGCCTCTCTGGCCTTCACAACCAAATGCCTGTCTGACCTTCTAAATCTGTTGCCTGTCTGACTTTCTTGACCATTTGCCTGTCTGATACTCTCAACTCTAAACAAATGCCCTGTCTGATTAGCTGACTGTTTTCCTGAACTTGACTAGTTGCCAAACGGGAGTCATGCAAATATAAGAAATATTTTTATAGATAATCTATACTAATAAAAGGCAAAAACTGACTGACTGACTCACTCACTCATCACTAATTATCCAAATCCAAAAATCAGAATTCCCGTGTAGGTAGAAGCATGAAACTTTTATGGAATGGGGGGGGGGACGATGTTTGAAGATTGTGGCAAAGGAGTGTGGAACATAGCCAGTAATAAAGTGGCAAAACATAGCATGTACAAAAGTATTTAAAAAACAGATCAGATTGAAGACTATAGCAGGTAGAATTGTGTGGTGTAACAAGGCTGTCAAAAGACCAGTGGCAGATTTGCTGTTAAAAAGTTTAGACAACAAACCTCAAAATTGAATATTGCATCAATTAGTAGTTTTTTAATATTTTTTATATTTTAATTTTTTTTTACAAGTGCTAGATGTATCTCCTTTCTCCAAACACGGCTTATAATCCTGTTCCAAGTCCCTTCTATTTACAGACTTTTCATAAACTTCTAGGAATACAAAATAAGGGAAAGGATCTTTGTTAAGTCAAGGACTTAACCCGCCGTCCCTCTAAAAATCTGGCGTCCTGTATCCCCCCCCCCTCCGAGTCTCATCAGATCGATAAGGCGACAAGCGAAACACCGCGTCTGCTGTTAAGTGGAATTAAACCCAATCACACGTGGCTTTTCTTCAGCTGGTCTACAGCATTTCCGGCCTAGATTTAAAATATAATTTCCATTTTCATTCTTACTTAAAATTGAGCCGATGTTGGTGACACTACGGACATTATGGACACTACGGACACTACGGACAAAAGAGTCCATCAATGTTTGTCACTCCATCATTCCGAGTTGTCTTTCCGTCAAATATATCCAAGAACCAGGTGGATGAGTTAGTCAACTATTTTAAAACTCAACCCAACGTCCACCTAAATGTCTAGCATCTCATCAGTCTTTGTAACCCACTAATTCAATCAATCTGTCTGAGTGTCTCTCAGATCGCTCTGCCTGTCTCTCTAATTGCTCTTTCTGAGTGTATCACAGATCACTACTCTGTCTATTTGCTGCTCATATCGCCCGGATTGTCTCTCAGCTCGCTGTCTGTCTCTCTGTTCACCTTGTAGTATTGTCTCTTAGAATCCTTGTCTAAATGCATCAACGATCTCTCTAAGTGGCTCATCTCTCTGTCTAAGTGTATCTGCGATCTCTCTGTCTAAGTGCCTCTCTGATCTAAGTGTCTCTCAGACCGTTATGTCAGATTGTCTCTCAGATCTCTCTGTCTAAGTGTCTCTCAGATGTCTCTGTCTAGGTGTCTCTCAGATGTTTCTAAGTCTCTCTCAGATTGTTCTGTCTAAATGAATCACACTGAGTTTCTCCCAGTTCCCTCTGTTGTATTGTCACTTAGAGTGCTCTGTTTTCACTCTATCAAAGAGTCTCTCAGAATCAATTCTCTCAAATACAAGTGTGGATTCTACGACCCATCATGGTAGCAATACATTTACATAAATGAGTACATTACTTTAATTGTTGGAATCAAAATGCCAATACGTTATGGTTTCTAGATGTATGAATATTACCACAACATTCTTGGGCTCCTTCATGAGTAAATTACTTTAATTGTTGGAATCAAAATGCCGATACGTTATGGTTTCTAGATGTATGAATATTACCACAACTTCTTGGGCTCCTTCATTTTGTGGAATACGTGCTTTTATTATTTATTTATTTATTATTTATTATTATTAATGTTAGTTTTAACCATGATGAAACGTAAACAAGAACTTCATGTACATTCACTCTTTGAATCATTGTTTTATACATCTATATTATTTATTTTAGCCAGTAAAATTTATACTGTCTGTTAAATGTCTTTTTGTAAGAAAAACTATTCTATAACTCAAGCGAGCTATTCTAGAATAATTTTTGTGTTGAAAAATGATTTCTAAATCATGTTAAACAAGTATTTATTATTTCTTAGATGTCGGAGTCCTAGCAAATAACGCCCATTTTGAACATAGACTGGCAACCAAATACTTCATTGAGAGAAAACCAATAAAAATCACCTGCATTGCTGTGGTGGAAAATGGTGATACCATGGAGATCATGCGATCTGAGCCATTAACCTCTGACTTTAAGGTATTCGTAAAAATTACAGCGCAAAGGCCAGGTGTTGTGTCCTCGCCTCCGTCTAGCAGTTTGAAAATTATGAGCTAATAACTGACTTCATAAGTTGTTGTTGAAACTTTGTGAGTGCCTAATAAACAATTATTATTGAGCATATTAAACTTAAAATACTTAACCGATGTCTCCAGATTAACACTACACGAGACAAGATGGCAGATGGTAAAGTTTTAATGACCGTAACAGCCACCAAAGAGTCAGCTGAGCCATCTGACGCAGACAGTTATTTATGCAGTCTCAGTATGAAATCCAGGCCCAATGAAGGAGTTTATCAATATCTGGAAATGATTACAAGTAAGTCTTTCATTTGATTTGACTTCTCTCTTGCCTACCGTTGTCGACGGCAAAAGAATTTATTCAGAAACAGTTGTTTTATTTCTTTGAATTGACATGCGATACCATGAGACTTAGACAATTTGTAACGATTTCTCGATAAGAAACGCATGATATCTATATTGCGTAAACACATTTTTAAAAAGAGATGTTTGAAAGTGTAAGCAAAAGGAAATATTTTTGTTGGATTTTAAACGTGAATGGCTGCCACAGAATTCATGATGTATTCTCAGCAAACATGATTGAAACCTCGCCCTGTTTTATTTTAAACCACAATTTAAAATAGCTGTTATATCATCAAGATACTTTCCCGTCTATCTAAAAGCTACATATTCATGGAATCTCTAATACATAGAATCTCTAATTCATCGAATCCCTTATGCATGGAATCTCTAATACATGGAATCTCTACTATAATAAATCTGCTATGGCTAAATGACGCGACTTTGTGTTTTAAAAAAATTATACCAGGGAACGAGGGCCGGTAATTGCATGAAATCACTGAGTGAAGACAGGGCTTGGAAAGATGAATTAAGCTGATGGACGCTAAAGAAGCTATTTAGCCGTCTGACCCCCCCCCCACACACACACACTGTTTTGTCTGACCTCCGTTTACTCTGTCCGATCACTTTGTTCTTGTCTCGATGTGGTTCTATTTCTGATTTTTGAGCCGTGGTTTGAAGATTTCATGTTTTATTTGTTACTAAAAAAAACTATAAAACAAAAAACTAAATGATATGTGGCTTATGATATGTTCAGATGTGTCACTCTGCTTTAGGTAATTGTGAAGAATTGATGGTCTCAACTCGGCTGTAACTTGTATATACACAAGATGTAAGTCTTTAAGTGCTGGCATGCAGTGGCAGAGGTGGGGCGCTGCTGTCTCGTTTGGATGTTTGCAGAGGGAAATTCAAGGATCTGTTTGTCTTTTTATAAATATTTTTTTTAATGCGTTAGCAGTCCTTGATCTTTGTGTTGTTTACTCTCAGTTTCCATCGTAGACGATAGTCAGGCATTCAGCTTAAGCAACTCTTCGTGCAGCAATGTCATCTGCATAACCGGAGTTGTAGCTCGTCCGGTAAAACATCAAATGATATAAGGAACAAGGGACAGGTTATCTTACAAAAAAATTAAGAGACCTTGTGGAAGCCTTTTTTTTTAACTCAGCACGCACTTTGTTGAAGTAATGGTGGTATTATTCATTAATTATTTTAAAAATTTCGATCAGTAAGAATAGATTTTAGCCGTTTGCATACCTTGCCATTGTCTTTTGTTTAGTTTCCAAAGAAATTTTTCCATAAGCCACTCACAGCCGGACCCGCTAGATGCGGAAAACAACTGTATGTGGTGTGTTTGTCTTGGAAGCCGTTTAGGATTCTTCGGCTAAGATAAAATGTTTTTTTTAATGGAATTTTTTTCATCTAGGAAACCGGCTTAGAATTTATTTAGGTTATAAGTCATCTCTTTCCAACAAAAGAACCGACCATTCAACGCCCTCAAGATGGTCCACGCCGTATTAAAACGATGTATAAAAATATATTATAATGTCATTTTTATAAATTATGGTGATCTCATCATTGCTCAAAGAGCTGTTTTTAAGCTACATGTAATTATAACTTACAAATCAAAGTTTATACTAGACGGTTAATTTTGTAAAGATGATAAGTTCTCTTTTAAACTACAATGATTATAGGCGGAATCCTCAGAATTAAATAGTTGAAATTGATCACTAATAATTACCAAAGTCATTCATGTTGCCAATAGAAAAGCGAACAGAAATAATGGCTGGGCTTTGGCGAAAGGGATTACTGTGGGATTATTGTAAGCTTTATATCAACATAAATACTAATTACTGTTATGAAAGGGGCGATTTAATAGTCGTAAACGTCATTAAAAACAATTACTTTAAGAAATAACCACTCCAAATACTTCAGTCTAATTCAAAATTCAAGTTTAAGAGTGTATTTTTCTCAGCATTTTATGTTTCGAGGATGAGGGAAAATCGTTAGAAATTGAGATTGGGTGCCTCGTTGCAGGAATGATAACCATATTACTCTCTGTTGCTTCAGTGTATACCAGGGGAGCTAATGTCACTGAGGGTCACGAGACTTCTATCAGCTGTGACCCAGGATTAAACTCAGCGCCACAGATCACGTGGTTTAAAGGTGGCGTCAGCCTTCAAGACATGGCGTCCTTAAAAGGCCGAGTCGAGTACTCAAAAGATAATAAGACTGTCACATTTACAGACGCTAGTAAGTTGATTAAACGGTCACATTTACAGACGCTAGTAAGTTGAATAAATGGTCACATTTACATGCGCTAGTAAGTTGATTAAATGGTCACATTTACATGCGCTAGTAAGTGGACTAAATGGTCACATTTACAGGCGCTAGTAAGTTGATTAAACGGTCACATTTACAGGCGCTAATAAGTTGATTAAACTGTCTCCTTTACAGGCGCTAGTAAGTTGACTAAATGGTCACATTTACAGATGATAGTAAGTTGACTAAATGGTCGCATTTACAGGCGCTAGTAAGTTGATTAAACAATCACATTTACAGGCGCTATTAAAATGATTAAACAGTCACATTTACAAAACCTAGAAAGCTTGTGAAACAGTCACATTACAGACGCTAATAGTAGTTTGATTTAACAGGAATGGAAAAGACACGCATTTTTAGACGGTGGTGAGGAACAGTCAAACTTTTAGACCAGTTAGTTGACAGCAAATTTTAAGACACTAATGAGCGAACTGTCCCAGTGTTAGGTGCTAATTATTGTATTTACGGACACTAATGCTTTAACATTCATATTTTAATTTCTAGTCTGTTTCTAAGACATTCAACTTCACAGAATCAAATTTGGTCATCTAGACAGAAATATTTCCAGAAATTAATAATTGACAAAACGGCTACATAAGTGAGTTGCCATTCATATTTATAGACTAGGTTATTCTGGGACGCCTACGGCGCCCACTTTTATCAAAAGCCCAAGTAACTTACGTGAATGTTATTGCATGAGTTCGCATCAGTGTGTCCGACAACAAAAACATTGGTATGTGAATGAGTTTAAAAAAAAGACTGAATAATTAAATTTTACTTCATTAGAATGATTTATTTTTCATCATTAAAAATTCTGCACGCGCTTAACGTCAGCCAAACTATTAAGGTACATATTCAGCATAAATATCGAGAATATGTTGATTATGTCCCTTAGCGTTAACGTCAGCCAAACTATAAATGGCTCTTTTTACATCGCCCCCTTTTCCAAAATTAAAACATAAGCTCAAAAAATGACGTCTTATAATATATTACGACACGAAACACCACACGCTCTGTTAATCTCGGAACCAAAATGATTATGATTTTACGTCTATTTTTTCTATTTAAAATATATGCTGATTATGTCCCTTAGCATTACAGAATAAGTGACATGGGCTTTTGTATTATTTTGATTTCAGTGAGTGTGAGTCCTATTGCCATGATGCCATTTATACTCTTAAAATACCGGACAATAAATGCATGAGCTGTGATTTTTTATCAAGATTCAATGATAAAATGTATCGTAATATATTTACATCAAACATCTGACGCGGCAAATGGTTCAATGACATGTTAATAACAAGACTTGATGAGAATAAGCCTGAACCATAAAACTAATTTAACACAAAATATATTCAACTCAAATAAAATAATGTTTTCAATAAAAAAAATTAGTGATTAAAAAAAAGTGTATAATTATTGCACTAAAAAAATGCACGGTAATTAAATACGCTACTTATTTGCTAAATGTTTGTTTAATTTATAAATAATTAAGTGGTTAGGCAGTTGATCATCTGTGTATTTTTTATTTCTTATAATTAAATTTCTTCTTAGAGGGGTTGCTTACAGTTTCTTTATTGAATTAAATACACAAATCTTAATACGTTTTCTTTTCTGATCTACTTTTTTTTCCTGTATGGAAGCACATATAAATTTTTGACTTAAGAAATTCATTAAAAATGTTATTCAACTAGATCCCTTAATTATGTTTTCGTTTTTTTGTTCTCTTTGAATTTAAAACTTTGTGTTCTTTTTTCCCCAAGAACCCTCAGATAGTGGGTTGTACACGTGTCGCATGGACTTCACTCCCTATGACGCCGGCCAAGTCTTTTTGGAAAATGTGACATTACAAGGTAGCACTTAGTGTGTGCAGAGATAAAGCGATTTTACTGAAGTTCAAGTCTGTTATTTTTAATTTGTAACAGTCTCAATATCGGTATTAGGAATAGCGTAAGGGGGATTTGGGGGTTGGCGTGGGATCGATTCCACGTTAAAGCCATTTAAAAATGTAGATGAATGACTAACGCTAAGAAAGTCCTCCGCTGACCTGGAGAGGAATGGGCGCCGCCAGGTCTATCAAGCCCGAGAATGTTCTAATGGAAACATTAGAACCCCTACGACTACGGGGTTATAACGACCACGAGGTTATGGGACTTAAAAAAATAATAATAAATGTGGTGTAATGTTTAATATTGAAAAATGTTTACCACGTAAAGCTATCTAAGCAATATATTATATTATGTTGTTACAGTATATCGTGTAACACATATGCGGGGTATAAATGGTCATATTATATTATATTATGACATATTATATTATATTATGTTATATTATGTTATATAATATTATATTTCCATTTTATTATATCTAATATATAATATATTTATATTTTATGAACTCGAGAAAATCACTATAGATCACCTTCATTAATTTTAACCATTTTATTTTAGAGATAGGGTAAAGAACATTAATTTGTTTTTGTTATGGCTTATGTTTAAACACTTCTGATTTCTCTCCATATTTCTGCCAACATTCCTGGACTCCATTGGATTTCAGCCAAGCCGTACATTGAGAAATTAGAGAATCTGGTTAGCGTCACAAACACTTCGATAGTTCTCAAGTGCCCCGCGGCTGGCTACCCTCCTCCTCAGGTATGACAGCGAAAAGTTGAAACCAAAAACACACACACACACACACACACAAAACAAACCCATAACATTGTTTGTGTCTTGAATATTTCATACAAATTTAATAAATTCTGTGTTGACAAAGAGATAATTTGGGAGTCCTAATGGAGACCCCTTTCGCCCAACTTAGTTGAGGGTTTAAAATAGCGCTGGTACTGATTTTTTTTGAAAATGTTCGATTAATCGAAAATAAATGTTTATTCGATTAATCGATTGATTTCTATTAATTATCTATAATACGAGCAACAAAGCCCGTGCAAGGACGTTCCGCCACCGTTCGGTGGCATGTTGTAACTCACAGCCGTATCGACCGGCATACATGTGCATCACGTCAAAAATACTATTCATTATAGTTAAAATAAATAACTCGTAAAAACAGAGATTTTTACTTTAAATCACAACGCGCATAACTCAAAATAAAGTCTTGGAAGAAATAGTGCACCAAAAATAACTCGTTTTGAAAGTCTGCGTAAACATGTTCAATATGATTGCCTGTAGGAGTCACATGTGTTTGAGGGTCCAATCGCTATCGAGGACCGCACAGAAACTTGCCTTTTATTATTTAGGACTAGTTTTTGCTGCGGCGCCGTGGCGCCTGCGGCGCCCTCCCTTTTTAAGGGCGCCTACGGCACCCACCTTTTTCAAAAGCCCAACTAACTTGTCCTTGTATGATAAATACGTAATATTAAAATTTCTTAACTGTACACAAAGTATATTATAATAGTTTTTTATTTTTTTAAATTTTATTTTTTATGTCAAAAGCCCAAGTAACTTATCTTTGTATGATAAATACGCAATATTCCTGAAATGTACACAAAGTGTGTATATAACATAGGTTGTGCTGCGGCGCCCACTTTTATTTTCAAAAGCCCAACAAACTTGTCCTTGTATGATAGATACGTTATATTAAACTACCTTAAATGTACACAAAGTAATATTAAATTGAGGCTGTAGGGCGCCTACGGGGCCCACTTTATTTTTTGGTCAAAAGCCCAAGTAACTTATCCTAGTATGATAAATACGAAATATTCCTGAAAATTAAACAAAGTATTTATATACTAATTTTTACAGTGCTAATCACCACACGATTTTTTAAACTAATTTTAGAAAACAGCGCACCAAATTACTGCACCAAAAAATAACTATTTGAGTCAATCAGCACTGCTTACAACACAAAATTTTTAAAAAAGCAGAGTGATGTCCCTTAGCGTTAGGCTACATAATTGAGCGTAAATATATATATGACTAGATTGTGCCGGGGCGCCGTGGCGCCTGCGGCGCCCACTTTTTTTAGGGCGCCTACGGCGCCACCCTTTTTCAAAAGCCCAACTAAGTTATCCTTTTTTGATAAATACGAAATATTAAACTTTCTGAAATGTATGCAAAGTATTTAATAATAGGAGATGTAGGGCGCCCACGGCGCCCGACTTTGTTTTTTGTCAAAAGCCCAAGAAACTTATCCTTCTTTGATAAATACGAAATATTAAACTTCCTTTTTGTTTGATAAATACGAAATATTAAACTTACTGAAATGTACACAAAGTATTTTATAATTATAAATCCTCAAATCCTATTTTTACATCGTTCCCTTTATCCAAAATTAAGATATAAGCTAAAGCAATGACGTCATATAATATATTTTTTACAGCGCGTCTTACATTTGTAATTAATTTGCACACCTTTTGATGCACACCTTGTATTAAATATAAGATCAAACAATGACGTCATATTAAATATTTTTACAGCGCTAATCACCACACGATTTTTCAACTGCTATAGACTGGTGTACATCCTTCCTCAGCGTTCCACATCCTTCCAGCCAGCCAGCCAGCCAGCCAGCCAGTGACTTGGACAAATATATTTTATATAGTGTGGAGGGTGTTTAATGTTAATCTGGAAACGAAAATGATTATCCAATTTTTAAAAAAAGCAGAGTGATGTCCCTTAGCGTTAGGCTACATAATTGAGCGTAAATATATGATGATAATAGCCCAAGTCACAGGTTGGATGTGTAACACTATGACGTCATTTTTTAAGCTTATATTTTAATACAAGGTGTGCATCGGAAGCGCGCAAAAAGGTGTGCAAAATAATTATAAATTAAAGACGCCGCTGTAAAAAAATATTATATGACGTCATTGTTTTAGCTTATATTTTAATTTTTGAAAAGGGAAACGATGTAAAAATAGGATTTGATGATTTATAATAATAAAATACTTTGTGTACATTTCAGCAAGTTTAATATTTCGTATTTATCAAACAAGGATAAGCTACTTGGGCTTTTGACAAAAAAAGTAGGCGCCGTTAGACTTCATGACAAACTTCACAGCTCTACCAGTTTCTTCTTCCTGCGTAGAGAGAATATTCTCTCAAGTATACATGGTATAGACCAAAGATATTCTAATATAACGCTCAGATAGACATAGTTATAAAAACACTTTTCCTATTCCGCATGCAAGAACAAACACATACAAATTCACGTTCTTTCGGTCCGGATTTCAGAAATGGAATGGGTTGCCTGATCAAACGAGGAAAACCAACTTTCTATCAACATATACAATTCAAATGAAAATTTAATATGAGACATAAAACAATGGATAAATGTAGAACATACTAATATCATAGGGGCCGTTCTTAAATGACGACATTCATCTAGGGGAGAGGGGTGCGGGTCACACCTTTGTGAGATGTGTGACAAGGGGGGGGGCGTTTAAGAACTGTGACGTCACATAAAAAACGCGCAACTTTAAATGAAAGCTCCACTTAAATATTTGATTGCTTACAATTTATTTAATGAAGCTTTAAATAGCTACGTGCGTGTAGCGATATTAGACTGCAGCCTCACACTAAATACATGCTTAAATTACAATAAAATGATCTGAAGCATGCTCATTTTCAAATAAAATATACGCTTTTTTTTTGCAGAGCTTTGTGCCGTCATATTTGTTTATTTTTACCGTGTCTAGGCTTTTTCTTTTGGATCTAGGCTTTTTCGACGTTTTGGCTAGGTTTTTCCCAAAATTGTCACTGGCAACACTGGTCTAAATAAATAACAATAATACAAGGGAAAAGTATGTAAGTAACAACAAATATAGATTATTAATAAATTGGAGAAACATTTTCTTAAATTTTAATCGATTAAATTGTTAACGATTAATCGCTTAATTAATCTTTAATTTCCGCAGCACTAGTTTAAAATTTAAAAAATCCGTAAAAACTAACGTTTTTTTAATAAAAATCCTTTATGTTTGAGACATAACTAAAAGTATTGTTTGTGTTCAATATAAGACGCAGCACGCGACAGACTAGCATAAACATTTACTGATCGGGAAAATATTATAAAAGTATGTTCAATATAATAGGCACCGCACCGCGCGACAGGAAATATTAAAAAGGTTGTTCAATACAATGCGCGACAGACAATGAAAATTTTTTTAATGTTCCAAAAAAAAATACATAGAGATAAACAAACAATTCATTAATTTAATTATGGTACATTCGATCGATGTGACATTTTGAAACATCATTTTTATAGTTGCCAAGAGTCTGCCGGCAAAATTTCAGCTCGATTGAGTATGGGGAAGTGCGTTAAAAATCGATCCAACGTTTTTTTTCTTCTCCGGCAAGCAAGAAATCAAGCAGACGCCACCAGTTAATATAAAGGATTTAATAAAAGCTAAAAACTTGAACTTTTAATATTGGGTTAAGTGGCAAGGAAGAGGCGGGGATTTACATAGACTGCTTTTAAATCATTCATGTCATAAATAAAATTATTTCACGTGTATTTTCTTTTAGATTTTGTACTTTCAAATTACTTGTCTGTATATCAATAAACTTAGCTCTGACAAATCTATCACTTGTTTTCCTTATAATATAATACTTCTTATCAGGTTTTCTGGTTTCGAGGAGATGACGTCATTGAGAAGTCTCCCAACGTTAGCATGACCCCATTTAATGGCCTTAGCACTGGACAACTGAACATGGCCAATACAACGGAAGCTGATTTCGGACAGTACTCCTGTACAGCAGAAAACACCCTGGGAAAAGCTGCAATGACTTTTGATGTTCAAGATCCCAATAAAATCAACAACAACGGCGCCGTTCCTTCCACCAGGACATCATCAGCCATGTTGGAGATTCTCTTGTGTTTGAGTTTCTTAGTTCTTGGAAGCTTGCTCAATACCTGAAATGTCATCTCCTATGTTTATTATGTTATCAGTATTATTTGGAAATACTCTCCACTTCATCCAAGCTCTTTTAACAACCATATTTGGTGTTTCTAATCAATATGTTATATGATTGATATAAAAGAGTACGTATTTTCCATCAAACTGTATTTAGTGTAACATTTTATGTGATTTTGCTTATTCTATCTGATTAAACAAAATATGAGTTTTTTTGTTTTTTTTTAAACGCATACAGCAATTGATCATACGTTTACTTAGTGTAAAAAAAACATCAAAAGATTAGAATGATCAAAATTATTCATTCTTTTAAAAATTAAAATGTTTCCCATTTTGGATGTTCACGGAGCTTCATAATTTTTTAAAATTTTTTTTCCGGAGATTCATAATTAGCTTGATTTTGCAGTCTAATAAGTATGCATGGAACTAATACATCAGTTACGTTTTTTTAATTGTTTAAAAGTTACGATTTTCAAAAAGGAAACATGGCGAGAGATAATAATTTTTTAACGCCAAAAGAACCCTGCTGTGAAGTGTGAAATACTTCACTGGATGTTGTTAACCCTTTCAAAGATGTGTTCTTTTTAATTTTGGACCCTAAATGCCTTCCTTATCACTCAGAACTTGATTCATTATTTGAATCACAGCAAGCTAAACTAAACTTGGGATTCAATTTAACATCACTTTAATAATATACATACGATATTAATATTCTTCAAAGAAGGACATTTTTTTTCAAAATTCACAGACAAATTTGATCAAATATGAGTTTTAGACATTTCTTCGTCAATTCAATCTATTTTAAGTAAAAATTATTTCTAATGGCAAATTCCTACATAGTACATGTACATGGAAAATTTCCTGATTTTATGCTCTGGTGATTTTGACTGTTTGCCAGCATGAAATTGAGTTTTTGACTTAATATAATTGTAATAAAAATGTTTGATAGATATTGATTGATTCTAAGACCACAGTTAATGATACAGACAGAAGTGTATGTCACTGGAGCCATTACCTCAGCCAGAGTAAAGAGGAAATCTATAATTGCCTGGATCTTTACATCTGAAAAAGTCTATTAACTTGGAAAGTTAAAACAAAGGATTTAAAAATTAACTTTAATACCTTTCAACAACAACTGAACAATACCAGAAAGCAATGGCAACAGCAGAGACGATATTATATTCCAGGTTTTTGTTTTAAGTCTAAAGACATTTTTGGTTAATTATTTTAGATAGCTTGAGCGCAGTCTCCCAGAAATTCAAAACATGTATGTGACGTGCCGTTTCAATTGGTCGACTTTCATCAACTTTTGCCATGTTTCAAGTGTGTACTTCGCATGAGTGTTTGTTATTTTTTATGCTTTTACCTATCCTTTAATGTGCTTGGATTGGCCTGCCATTTGTGTGTTTGGACTGACCTGCCATTTGGTTATGTTTGGATTGACCTGCCATTAGTGTGTTTGGATTGACCTGCCATTAGTGTGTTTGGATTGACCTGCCATTAGTGTGTTTGGATTGACCTGCCATTTAGTGTGTTGTTATTGACCTGCCATTAGTGTGTTTGGATTGACCTGCCATTAGTGTTTTTGGATTGACCTGCCATTTGGTGTGTTTGGATTTACCTACCATTTATTGTGTTGTTATTGACCTGCCATTTATTGTGTTTGGATTGGCCTGATAGTCAGTGTGCTTGGACTGACCTGCCATTTAGAGTGTTTGGATTGACCTGAAAGTCAGTGTGTTTTGATTGACCTGAAAGTTAGTGTGTTTGGATTGACCTGCCATTAGTGTGTTTGGATTGACCTGCCATTAGTGTGTTTGGATTGACCTGCCATTAGTGTGTTTTTGATTGACCTGCCATTAGTGTGTTTGGATTTGCGCTTAAGTCATAAGAGAGTGAGTAAATACTCGGCCCATTTTCGTTACTTACTAGATATTTACGTGTCAATTTCAAGCACGTTCTTTTGTTTTACGCTAAATTAGTCATTTGGTCTTCACGTGGCAGTTCTACTAATGTTTATCATTGCCACGCTTCCATAATTCTATACACAGGGAAATGAATTTTTACGTTTCCCTTCAGAGAAATTTGAATACCCTGTAACTTACTTTTTTACGTATTTGTCCTGTTTTGTTTTAGGCTAGATTCTATAAAATAAATATAATGGTTTCTGCTAAATGAAATGTTTAGGTTTAATAATATGGCTAACCTTTGCATGTTCATGCAGCTTGCTTTCAAAACATAATTATGTCCAACATTAATATTTAATTTACAACATGAGCTTCAAAAACAAGTGAATGCTGCTTTGAATATCGTGCCAAATCATTAAAGGAAATATCGGGGAGGTATGTTCACACGCAGTTTTCATTCTTCCCTCAGACAATGTGGTATCAAGGAACTTCGATATTTTTAACAATTCAGAATTATTATTTTTCTGCTTTGAAAGCATTTTGTAGCTATTTTGAGCTCAGTGACTTAATCTAACATTTTCATCTATTGACACGCCATTAAATTTATTCCTGGTTGAAAAATGTATGCATTTTCGATGTTGCAGCCTTTCCCACCTGGGTTTTTACCCACCCTCCCCCTAGGCACAAAAATGTATTTAATGGGCCGTCCCCCCTACACACACACACACACACACACAAATAAAAAAAATTATAAGGTGTGAGTTTCAAGCTCATTTAAATCTCGGATCAATTTAAAATACGTGTCAATAAAAATAAAAAAGTATGTTTGGTTTTAGATAAGTATCAAACGGAGTTTTAATTAAGCCTAACTCTCTCCTCTCTCACACCCCTTAAAATAGTTCCCTTAGACTTTATCCTCGAACTTCAACACTTCAGTAAAGATGTGAATGTAATCTGACACTGGCGCGTGTGTATCTGATAGTTAAAAATCACCAAACCGGTTCATATTATCATCTTTATTGAATTTTATCTGATGATCACATTGATATAAAGTTATGCACCATGCATGACCTGGGTTTTATGTGTGATTTGTTTGGGATTAATTATTTTAAAACCAGTGAATGATTAAATGCTGAAAATCGTGCTCACTTTACGCACCATGGTTTTAAAAGCTATATAAATGTGGGAGCTTATAGCTTATCTAATATACACACTGTTCTAAGCTGTACAAGAATAAATGATTATTTTATCAATAAATGCAATCGTTAATAGTGTGTGATGTACATATTTATTTGTACAAGTACCCGAAAATAAATGGGAGTTTAAAATTATGTATTTATCTCTAAATCTGAATTTGTTTTAGCTTTTCGTGTGTGGTTGTGCCAGCTATTGCTTCATCATTATTTGAAAAGTAATTATCATATTTTTTAGAAATTTTATTTGCGTATCGCATTGCATTTAACCTCTATGAACTGAAGAAGAAAACAGTCACTGTAAACTAGTAATTACATATGACTTTAAAATTCTTCATAACAGAGGAATCATTAACAAGATATAATTAATAATACCAAAATTTATTATTTGCTTTTCCCACTATTTCGGCATGTTAATTATTTTTAATGCTTCATTGCTTATTGTTTCCCATTTTATGGGCTTCAATAAACCATTCTGCTTTACCTCAAAAATCGTCATGTTGTTTTGTTACAATTGCAACTCAATAATCTGAGAAAAAAATGTTTGATCAGCTGAAAACAATATATATATAAATATATATATATATATG